>BMAO01037611.1:0-69861 GCA_019973975.1 Trichonephila clavata | reverse complement strand
CGCAAGTGATTCAACTTATAATTAAATATTAAATGTCTCATTCTCCTCGTTTTGGCTCTAATACTTTATACATGTGGATTTCCTTCCCTGGGTTTCTTAGACTTATAAGAGGATTAATAAATTCTATTTGTTTTGATTATGGCTGGTGTTCATTTTGACTCCCAATCATTAACGGATTTCAAGGGAAATCCTTTACAACATTCCTGATGTGGGCCCTGTTACTTCACAATGATATAATGTTTTGAACCTTATGTGAGCTCCCCATAATATATGCACCCCATATCACAACGCCCTGTTGCATGCCTGCGTGGCGTGCGATAATCAAAGCAAGACCCCCATAATGCCGTAGATGTCTGCAGACACGTCTACGGTTCTCGTCTAGACACACTTTGAAAGCAGACTCGTCACTAAAGACTATGCATCCCCTATGAGCTCAATTCCTTTTTTATAGAGCCCGGCACCACTGACGACGATGTACAAGTATACGAGTGTGAGAGGTAACCGGCGTAATGGTCTGCGCGTACGAATGAAACTTCTGCTGGTAGGTCATGGAATGTGTGGAGGGTCGTGTTGGACACATATGTAAAGGCCTCGTGGTGGATAGTTGATAACGACTAATCCAGTGCAGTGACATCTGCTCTTACAATCGCTCTGTCTTCCCACTCAGATGTTATCCTTGATTGACAGATATTCTCCAGACGCTGTTATCTGCCGTTGTAGACCGACTTTTGCTAGCATCATCTAACAGGCGCATCACTTCGACTCAGATGTGGGTGTCCCGTTATTCTTTGATTAGTTCAAACAATCTCTTACAATCCGATCGAACGACCTCTTATAAACTCTTGTATCTGTTCGTAACGTTCACGAATCCTTTGGTGAGACATTACTACAGCTAAGGTAAAATAAAGCAACAGATATTTTGACATTCCGATTGAGAATATTTCCTTATATATATATATATCTGCTCTAGGCACAGTTACGCTGCATTGGATCTTCCGATACTCATTTATTGGATACCAAATTAGTAATTTGCATATTTGGTCAAAATGTCTTTGCATATGAAATTTTATTACGATTGGGTAACTTGTTCTTAGTGAGTCTATTTATTTTTATAGGTGTATATATAATTTATATAATTTCTTCGAAACAACTTTTATCTCTTTATCTTGTTAGCTAATATTTGAGCTCTTAAGAAAATGTATGCATTTGGTTAAATTTTCAGTCGTTTGATTTCTGTACAAGCGATAGTGAAGATGCAGCACTCCGAAAGAGTTAGTAGAACGTGATGAAAATTGTTGGATAATTAGAATGTAAAGTAAATAATTTGAATTTCAAAACAAATAGTAAGGCAATACAGTCAAAAAGAACTTATCTTGAGGTGAAAAGAGAATGCAGATGGTTTCTTGAAACATGGGCAACTCCTATATGCAACTCCTCAGTTCGTCCTTTGAAGGATTAAGCAAAATGACCATTCCTGTACCTCGATGAATGAAATATCTAGAGATATGGTTGATTAAGAGAGGTGTTTGTCTCTGCTAATAAGTACATTGAGTGGTCGGGGCGTTGTCTCGCTGAAAAATAGCATTCTACAATCGCTGAAAAGCAAACGGATGAAACATTTAACCGTCGTGATATTTTTGGGCTTAAGAAAGAACCATTTGATATTGACGATCCGTGATGCTACGTTATTGAGCATTGACTTTCAATAGTTGCAGTAGGATAGAACCTATCTTCTCATCGACTCCACACTTTTATCTGGAGGCTGCTGTCTTTGATTAAAAAGAAGTAAAAGTCATTGCTGAACGCAATATTGTGTCATTCAGTTGTCCAAGCGAATCTGATCTGGCATCATTCTAATTTTCGCAACGGTGCCTATGCGTCAATGGCAATGCGTATAATGGGCGACGCGATCATATTCTACGCTCGACCAATCATTAGGATATCGTTTTTGCTGGTATTGGAAAATCTAATATATTCCTGGAGTAAAAGGCTAGCTATTGTGGGGTGGACACCGCATGCCTTCAGATTTATCCATTAAAGCGTTATGACATCCATCTAGATGCACCAATACCTCTAGAACTATCACCTTTTTCCTGTGCCCTTCGACACTTTCTCAATATCCTTTGAACAATTTGCGATTCAGCTGCGATAAGATGGAAGAATGAGGTATAAATGAAATAACGTTCATGGGTATAAAACGAAACCCTTCGTTTGATACCATTATTTGTTAATGTTGTAAAGGGTCAATTTGCGTGCCTCTTACTAATCATCTTGTATTAATCTATTACTATAACTCCTCTATTAAATTAAATGTTGTTCAATTGAAAACTTTCTCCCGAAGAAGAAGATGCGGTTTATGTAAATCATATCGTATAATTAACATTAACTTTAAAGTTCGAAAAAGGAGAGAGAGAGAGGTTAGGAGTGTTAGTTTATGAAAGTTAATGATTAACGTTAAGTAATTAAAAACTGGACGAGAGCGACTCGTCGATTAATATGTAAGATTGATAGTTGACGTTTCAGTCAATAGGATAGTTGAATTAGAGTAAGTGATTCTACTCATATTTTTTTTTTAACATTTATAAACCCCGTGTACCACCGAACGTATAACACGGGGGTAAACAACACAGACAGAAGAAAGGATTACAACACATACATCCATGCCTTCGCCTTGATTCGAACCCAGTCCTGCGGCTTCTACTCATATTTAAGTATTAAATATCTCCTCTACCTGGTTTTTTGCTTCAATACTTTAATATAAGTACATTTCCTTAGTCGCCCATCCGGTATGGTGGTTAGCGACACTGACTGCTGTGCCATAGGGCCTGGATTCGATTCCTGGAGAAGGCATGGATATTTGTAAATGTATAATGCCTTCGCGGCATGGGGGTACTCTAAATAGCCGTCGGGCCGCAAGTCTTCTCGTGATGTTGGTGGAAGGGGAAAAGATGTGGGAGGCCCCGGACCACTCCCAGGGTTTTTTCCCTCAAAATTGGGGTGGAACCGAGCCAAATCGTACTGTCACCTGCATGGTGCTCAAAGATACGGCTAACGACAGGCGTACAATCTAGCCCGATGCATGATGAATTTCGTGGGACTCGATCTGACTACGTCAGACAGGTGGCATTAGTAACAACACAACAACACATTTCCTACCCTGGGTTTGTGAGACTTATTAAAGGATAAATAAATTATATTTGTGTTGTGATTACGGCTAGTATTCATTCTAACACCCAATCACTGATGAATGTCAGGGGACATCCGTTACAATGGTGCCTAACTCACCCTAACTCTGAGAGAGGAGTCGGTTCGAATTTTGGAATCCTATCAGAACTTTTTTCCGGTCAGGAAAATGTTCTGGAATTAATCGAGAGTATACCAATAACATTAGTAATTACGGAATACCCACGAATTTTTCTTGCACTTATTTAAAAGTTCATCTCATATGAAGAGCAAAAAATTGTTCAAGGTAATCGTCTACGCAATCATGACTGGGACAGAGACGGATTTTACCTTTTAGAAAGAGGCGTTAATTAATAACTTTCCCGTGGTCAGAAATAGATGGGAACTCGAAGCGGAATTTTTTTGGATCAAAGCATGATAGGGGGCAAGCACCGTTAGGTTTTGTAAATCAATTGCTAAAATTTAAAATCAACTAAATTTAGCAATGGCGGAGAAATGCGTGATAATTCCTTTAGTAATTCGATTCTCCCAACCGGTGATTGATTATGTGGAATAATGAAACCCCACAACGAAGATTCAGCTTATAAATTTGGTAGTGAAGTATGAGGAAAGGTACTATGGTTGGAGTATTAATGTTGGAAGGCAAGAATGGGATTCTCGAGAAGAAGGTTGCCCGAAAGGCGTATAGATAGAAATTGGCATGATAGGGGACAAATGGATGCAAAAGGTGTAAACGGTGATTCGAATGGTTTGAGGTATTGCAGGGGTGAAGGTAATCGAGGGTCCGAGACCAACAGGATCCGAAATGATCGAGGTGACCGTGGATCCGATAGTCGGATGGTTCGAAATGATTATGTCAAGTGGGGAAATGAGAATCAATGAATTAGAAATGATAGAGGAACTAGAAGGAATTTAAATTATTAAGCGGTCGATATACAAGAGGATCGATCGTAATTTGAGGAAAAAACTCCAATTCAAATCCGAGCTTTAAAGTCCGATACACCTATCGTATGTGCCCATTCTGCTGCACGATACCTTTATCAAAGTATTGTGGGATACAGGGCAAAAAGGTCTTTCAAAAATATTCAAATCATATTTTTTTCAGAAAGAAGAGACGGTCGGATAAAGTGAAGTAAAAATACTAAAACTTATAGACATAAAACTTTGGTATTTAAATATAAGAGAAGACGTGAATCGTTAATAACACGTGTTCATGAAATAGGGAAAGAAACATTAAAAAATTTCAAAAGAATCTAGAATTTTAAACTTGCAATTTAAAACTGAGAATTTATGCAAAATAATTCAATTAATAATAGTATAGCCTTATATTGTATTAAAATATGTATTTTACAAATCATTAATGAAAATATCTTTATTTGCAATTTTCTCAAAAACGCATTTTTTGGTGATTCCGGTACACTTTCCTCAAACTCTACTTTACCTATAGTGCTGATATTTTGTATACTATAAGATCCACAAGTTTTCAACAAAGTGAATGAATTTTTTTCAAATAAACGTCCACAAATTTTAGATAAAGCACAATTTCTGCGTAACATTTAAAGAAATTTATATCACTAAATTAAAAAAATTTTAAATTTCAATAAATATATATATTTTAAAATTTCATTTCATTCATTTTATGGATTGTTTTGTTTACAAAAACTCCGTAAAATTTGAAAGCTATACGTATATGCAGTAGATTTTATGCAAAGTGTATCTAAAGGTAAGAACATGTTTGAAAATAAAAAAAAATAGTTATGATTAATTATTGCTCTTACAGATTTATTTTTTACTTAAAATGAAATTTTTTTTTACATTAACCAAGTACATAAATATACAGATAACTCAGCATAAAAATTTTACTTCCATTGCTTTTGTTGTTGTTGCGAATGCCACCTGTCTGACGTAGTCAGATCGAGGCCCACGAAATTCATCATGACATCGGGCTATATTGTACGCCTGTCGTTAGCCGTAGCTTTGAGCACCATGCAGGTGACAGTACGATTTGGCTCGGTTCCACCCCAATTTTGAGGGGGAACACCCTGGGAGTGGTCCGGGGCCTCCCACCTCTCTCCCCCCTTCCACCAAGGAAAAACCATTTAAATTTGGTGCAAAAAGTTCACTTTTCTTTCTCGCAGACGCCCCAGTTACCCTAAACTTATATTACATACAGGGCCGGATCTACGTATGGGCTTAATGGGCTGCAGCCCAGGGCCCCCCGGGTTCTAGGGCCCCGTTGAAGATAACAAACATAAAGAGATGCTTACAATCAAAATAGTATTAAAATAATAAACCAGTAAATAAATACAATTCAAAAATAAAATACCCGAAATACCATACCAAATTTATTTTTATTTTCGAGAGCAAGAGTAATTTTTACTTTTGTTTTCTTCCTCGCTACCACCGAATAAGCGGAAATTTATAATTAATAGGCAGAAGCTCTATCATAGAACGGTGCTGATGAGCATCGATCATTTATACAAACGTTGTGGCATTTTTCTGTAGCCATTTATTTTTGTGCAATTGGTGCAATTAGGTTTTTGGGCCCCAAAACGGATCTTACAAAGGATTGAAAAACCATAACATAACAAAGGCTTTTGGCCCCTTAGAACCTTGGGGCCTCCGCAATGCTGGGTTGTAGGGTGTACGTAACGCCACACAAGTGAAAAGGAAAGGAGCCTAGCCAAAGAAAAAGGAGAAACACAACAAGCAAATATTAATGCTGAAAATATGCAAGATCTCGATGACCAGCAGCCTTCTGAAAAAATATGTTGTTCAGACAGAAGACATCAGTAATGCCCCGTCCGAAAAGTGTTTACAAATTGCTAGGTTTGAGTTTAAAAAATCTGTTGACGTAGGTTCGTGGCCTAAATTGCTAAGTAATAATTTCATTGATTATATCCTTTCACATGTAATGGGTTATTTTCAAAATAAAAATCCAAACAACATATTTTCTATTTCGGTAAGAGAATACAAAGGACAAAAGAGATCATTTTCGCGCTCGCGAATAATCATTTCTTTAAAAAGCTTAAAAATGGCCAAGTGCTTGAAAGATCTTGGCTATGTTATTCAACTAATATTGGTAGTGTTTTTTGTTCGACCTTCAAACTTTTTTCTAAAACAAATTCTCAATACACATCCGAATTTTCTGAAAAACAGGTTGATTCATTGATTTTCTAAACGCTCAACAAGTTGCTTAGAAAATCATGAACATTTTATTGAACATATAAATTCAGTGCTAATTTGGTTGACACGGAAAGAAAAGAAATCTATTTTACAGGGGGGGGGATGAATAAGGAAATTCATTTGGGGACGAGATTTTGTGTATTAGCAGTACCCTTTTAGAACAGTGGTCATTTTCAACTTACGGAACTCCTAGAATTTGAAAGTGCTTTCAAGGTACAACAAGAACTAGAAAGAGTTTTCGTAGAGCCCCTTCCAAACACATACGTCGAAGAATATGTCTTAAAGTTATGTTTTAAGTAGATCAACATGTTACAAGCACTTCATTTAAAAGCAATTAAAAAATATTTGCATTTATTATTAAAAAAAATTCTTATCTAACTTTGTTAATGTAATTTACTTATTAATAATATTAATATATGTTTCAAGTGTCACCTATCCATGCATTATGATGAGTAACTGGGATGTGTGCTTCCTTTTTGTTTCTTACGAAATCTAGGTCTGTTGAGATTAAGCGCAATTCCATTACTTATTCTGAGTTTAATTTGCTTTTATACTTTGTTTTCGTAGCCACTTACATTGAGAAATATATATTTAACTTAAACACAATGTTCTGAATGGCATTGAAATGTTTATAGATGTGTGAGAAATCGCGTGTATTTTGCACGAGAGAGAATTTGAAACCTAAAATTTAGAAGCTGTTCTTGCTTAAATTTAGATTTTAACATCAACTCTATTAACATGTTGTTCGTTTTCCTTCATTATAGGTGTTGTTTTCTACTAATGTAAAAGGTGCATTTTCCATTAGAAAACTATTTAGTTTTGCAAGAAATTGTGCTAACTAACGAGCATAAAATTATCTAGTGGAACCCGAGATAGTAAACAATAGAATATTTACAATCTAGTAGAAACTATATATATATATATATATATATATATATATATATATATATATATATATATATATATATATAAAAAGTAAAATGTTTTGTTATCCATTTATTATTTTATAATAAAAGTTTAAAAAGTGTTGCAAAAAAAAGAAAAAAAAGTTATTATATATGAATAAAATTTTCAGTGTTAATGAATAGGGGGGGGGGGGCGATGAGCTTTAGATACTTGTAACTCATAAACTTCATAGAGAACGTGAATCCATTTTGCATACATATTTGTTTCTTTTGATTTCTTATTGTGATTCGTGTCACTCCTGAGTATGCCTTGTTAAACCCCAGAGTTCCGTGGAACACAGTTTAAAGACCACTGCTATAGGATGTTCAACCCTCAATGTAATAGCGCCGAATGGGCAATCAATTTGGAGAAAATAGCAATCGAAATTCATGCTTACAATTCATTTAATACAATTAAAAGTTTTATTCAGCTCCAGCGATGCAGCAGCATAGATGATAGCGCACCTGCTTTTTTTGCAAACGGTCGGGGTTCGAATCGCTCGGTAGACTTGCTTTTTTCTCCAATTCATTTAATTATTTTTACAATTAAATGGTTTTCCTTGTCAAATATTTTAAATAATTATAAAATAACTGCAGTAATAAAATATCAAACAATTTTACATATTATAAAACTATTTTTATATAATTATAAAATTATTTGTAATATATTTATAAAATATAAGTTAAATATTTATATAATTATAGTAATTGTTTTAGTTTTTAAAATATAAAATAATTATATAAAATATTTAATGAGCATTTTTAAATAAATTTATTTAATTGCAAGAATAATTAAATGAATTGAAAAAGAAAAAAAAAATTCGATCATGTGACTCCAACCCTTACAGAAATGCAGGTGCACTACCACTTATGCCTCAGCATCGCTGGAGTTGAACAAAATTTCATTGTATAAAAGCTAAGTATGAATTTCGAAGGTTATTTTCTCTGAACTATTATTGAATGTACTATCTTGGAATTTCTATTCGACTTTATTATATTGAAGGTTGAACACCATAAAGGAGTACTACTACTACACAAAATTTCGTCCCCAAATGAATTTCTTTATTTCCAGCCCTCCCCGTTGTTAGATAAACAGTTACAGGAGCAACTTAGAAAAGATATGCAATATAATATTACTACAACGTCCTGAAACATAGGTAGTAAAATTATACACTCATGTCCATAAATTAAGGATAATGAAGTTCAGGCAAAGAAAGAGACAAAGGCAAAACAAATTTGACTTATTTGTAAAGTCTATTTATTAAACAAAAGGTAAAGAGCAAAAAAGATGCTATATATGTTTGACATAATTAATAAAAATTGCGATTTTTACTCCCTGGAGCAAATTTCAAAAAAGAACCTATTTTCAAAAAACAGTATAACAATGTCTAGTATGATGGTTAATACGGATTATGTCTCCCGGACGATGCAATACAGGCTTTACAACGCCTACGCATTCTGAGTATCAAATTATCAATCTGATCTTGGGGAATATTACACCACTCAACAAGCAATGCCCTCCGAAGTTCCGGTAGTCAGGTGGGAGGGGTTTGACGGGCTGCAATTCGTCGGCCAAGCATATGCCACACATGCTCTATTGGATCCGCATGCCGGTGAGTATGCTGGCCAATGCATACGGGTGATATCCTCCGATTGCAGGCATTCGTCTACAATGTTTGCACGGTGAGGACGGGCGTTGTCATCCATAAACAGAAACTCAGCACCCATGGCGCCCCAAAACAAACGTACATGTTGTTCCAGAATGACATCCCGATAGATATGGCCTGTCATCGTTACACTCTGAACATGCAGGTCAGTTCTGGAACCAAGAATAATTCCTCCCCAAACGAGCCATCCTGCACCACCATAACGGTGTCGTTTAATGGTGTTCTCTTGGTGGTAACGGGTACCTGGCGCTCTCCATATGAAAGTCCGGCGAAAATCAGACTGCAAACTAAGCCTGGAGTCGTCGGAAAACATCACACAAGACCACTGTTGCGGTGTCCACAATGCATGCTCTCTACTCCAGGTTAATCGCAGGCGACAGTGAATTGCGGTAAGGGGAACACATCTTACAGGCCTACGAGTATATAGACCAATGTGTCGTAAGCGTCTGTACACGGTCTGCCTTGAAACTGTCTTACCAGTAGCTGAAGAGAGCTGACGAGACAGGTCTGATGCTGTGCTCCGTCTGTTTCTTTTGGCAGTAACTGCCAAATACCGGTCCTCATTCGGTATTGTAAATCGGGGGCGACCTGTGCTGTAACATCTACTCACATTACCATCATCTTGGAATCGTTGCCAAAGCCTGGAGATGACACTCTGGACTATTCCAAGTTCCAGCTGGGTACGTCCACATTCCAGTCGTCCGATATTTCTACCACGTAAAAATCACCCAAATGATTCTTTTGTGCCATAACTATGAGGTTATTGCACTGAAAGGCTTTTAAAGTGATTGTAAACAATTTTACTTCTTTGCCACCATTCCTTATATACCCCTCTCTTACACTCTCGTCATTGTGACGTACTATCCGCGCCATCGGGTGGTTTCCTGTAATTTGCATATTCTTCTTCAAGATGTGTGTGATAATTCTACAGGGGAAAATTTTATTTTAGAGTTCAATTTCTGTGTGATTCTGAATTGTCCTTAATTTATGGACATAAGTTTAAAAAATGATGGAAAAATAAATAAGCGAATGTATAGCATGAAACAGAGTTAGAACTTTAAAATGTAGGAAGCCAGAAGAATGAATGGACTAAAATGAAGACCTATTATGATTTCTAAAGCTGTTGCTGAATTAGGACCAGCAAAATTAGGGTTAAATATATTTTACGGATCCAACACTTCCCCGTTCAGCAGAAATTTTATACATAATAGCAAAACATAACAAAATTGAAAAGTTAGGTCTAAAGCCAATTACGTGTAATTTGCAACCAACAAAAAGTAAAATAAAATTAATATAAAATATGAAAGGAAATGAAATTTTAACAAGATAAAAATAAAAAATAATTATTGGGGGAAAAAAACTTACGTGAAGTGATGCAATTTACAAAAAAGCGAAAAAAAGGCCATACCTTTGGAAGCAACCACGCTAAATGATGTTAAATTATATGTGTTAAGTTGGTAAAACCAGAAACAAAAATTAGTGGCGCCACCTACATAGTTTTAATGTAATTAAACTAATCAAACAAAAACCAATTGAAATTAATAAGAAACAGAAGGAGAAAAAACAGAGAAAAATAATTAAGCATGAAAAAGAGAATTAGAGAGATAACTTAGAAATATATTTAAAAATGAATTTATTTGGATAGTTGTATTCCAAGCAATTATTGCAGAACAGTTTATAATTATTTTGTTTAACATCAATATCTGTGACTAAATCGTTGTTTCTTTTTATAAAATTTATGATAATATTTCTAAAAATAGATAGGGGGGTGTAGGTTACTACCCCCAAAAAGGCATTTTAATAATGTTAAAATCAAAAGAGTATCTTTTATCAAAAATATTTCTAATTAGTATATTATTCTTAACATTTAATTGTAGGTCTAAAAATTTGTAGACTCAATCATCGTTAGTAATATAGTAAATTGTGTTCCTAGTTTTAAATATTATCCACAATATCTGAAATTATTAAAAACCAATTATAATACTAAGTCATCTATGCATCTAAAAAAGTAACAAGATTCGAAACTAATGATATCATATTCGCAAAAAGTTCAAGTAAATATTGGCCAAATAATTACTTGCAGGCCCTCCTTGTGGAAGACCTTTAATTTGCTGATAATAAGAGTTATTTTGAAAAATATAATTTTCATATAGTACTAGTTGAATAATAGAAAGATATTTATCATACTTCATTAGTTTATTGAAAGAATATTTGTTATAGGCTATTTTCAGAATTTTAACCATGTCTCCAATATCTGTGGAGTTAAATAAATCTTCAAAGCTATAGGTATGGATAGAAATAATTTTTTTACCTTGCATATACTTATTGATATCTATGATGTTCTTAACAGTAATAGATTTATCAATATTGCCCATTATGGATTGAATAATCTTTTGTAACTTCTTACCCGAAAGTGTAATATAAGTTTTAAAGCCATTCGTTATAGTTATTAATTTAATAGGATTTTTATGAAAATTTGGAGTTAAGAAAATATGAGGTAATTTAATAACCGAAATATGTAAATCTAGTTTTTTTTATAAAAAGCAGAAATTCGATTAAAAATTTCTCTGTTGCTTGAATTAGATTTTTTAAAAGCAGTATTATTAGAAAAATGTCTGTTTAGCATATCAGCATACAACCACTTGCAAATAATTGCATAATTACCCGGAACTTTATCAACATTAACAATAATGAAATTCTTTTGTAGTTCTACAATCTGATGCTTAATATTTTTGTAAATTAAATCAGAATTAGTTTTATAGTTAATTTTCACTAACACTTTTAAGACATTGCATTTAAATTCATTAAAAGCTGAAATAGGAAAATTATATTTAACTTCTAATTTAGTTATGAAGTTACAAATATCTTTTGAAATTTGGTTTTTAATGACATTATTATTATTAGAGATCATTAATCTATAACTAGTACCTTTGGATTTTTTCTCCCTGAGAGTATTATCTTCAACAACATTTAAATTGCCTGTTACAACATGTTTGCTATTATCGTTTATAAATTCAGGATAATCTTTACAAGTACAAACATTGGTATTATTATGCAAATCTTTAACATTATTGTAGTTAATTATTGAGCTACGAATTTTTTTATTATTCTTAAAAGCCTTTTTAGTGCAAACATTATTGATAGGTAAGCTATGTACATACTTATTAAATATTTTTGAAAAATTAATGTTATTATAAGATTTGTTCATGAATAAAATTGTACAATACTCATTAGTACTATTTACCAGATCTTTATCTTCAATATTGAATTTATGAAACAGAAAATTACTAATATCCTCTCTCTTAATAGTATGCAAGACATGGTAGCCTTGAAAATCATTCTTTTTGAGGATACCTTTAGTATACATAATTTCTTTTTTATTCAAACCGAACAGGAAATATTTAATATGTTTAATGTTAAAAGACCTTTCAAAGTTGGCTACATAAATCATTAATTTTAGAAACAATCTCTACTGGTAGTATGCTAGTTCTTTTTTTCATTTTACCTCTTTTAATTCGTTTAACTTTTACACCATTATCAATATTATAAAAGTAATCCTTGTTATCATTTTGCTGAATGCTAAGTAACACTTTTTTACCAAAATGTATGGTATTCAGACCATAAGGATATAAAGTGTTATAATATTTAATAAAGTGAATCTCCCACCAAGTCTATTTTTAACGTGTGGGACTATTATAAGAATGGAAATATCAATATTTTCAAAGCCATGTAGATGAAAGTGCTTAATTTCAATTTTAGAATTAATATTGTTGTTATTTTTGTAATTGTTGGTATTTGGTCAATGCAGGTTTAATCGAATATTGATACTATTGCTTGTTTGGCAGAAATTTTACATACGTAATGACTACTTTGGCATAAGTAAATGATTAGAAAATCAAAGAAAAAGGATCATTTATTTCTGAGAAAAAGTTAAAAGAACGGAGGATTTAATACCCTGTTGAACCCCCTCCAGCACAAATGCACGATGCGATACGATCGGGCATTGAAGCACACAAGTTCTGTATGATGTCTTGATACATTTTGTTCCATATTTGCTGTAACCTTGCCTCTAGCTCGTTCAAACTCGAGGAATATCCAACTCACCGTCCCAAATGACCCCAGATATGCTCGATTGGAGACGAATTTGGGGATCGGGCAGGCCAAGAAAGGGTAGTAAGAGAGCGGAGAGTCTTGTGACACCCTTGCCGTGTGAGACCGAGAATTGTCTTGTTGAATAATGACTCCTGGGAGCCATTGCATGAGTGGCAACACATGTGGTTGCAGAATGTCTTCGACATACCACTGGTCTGTGATGGTGCCACGGATTAATACTAGGGGTGACCATGTATTGTAGGCAATTACACCCCCATGACATCACACCAGCTGGGGGAGCTGTGTGTGGCTGCAAAGCAAAGGCAGGATTGAGGCGTTCACCACGGGATCTCCACACACGAAGGCGATTGTCATCACTACTGAGATTGAATCTGGATACGTCGCAAAAGATGACCTGGTTCCATTCCGCTGCAGTCCAGTTTCCTCGTGCGCGGCACCATTCCAAACGGGGGCGTCGAAGGGCAGCACACGTAATGGGTGCCACGATCCCAAATGTCTTTCAGATAGGTGCGTTCGTATGGTTTGAGAAGACACAAGACCCCCTAGCGAAGGTGCTGCCTTTGCCTGGATGAAGGTCGATGAAGCAGTTTGAAGGCCGCGTGCATTTCTTACGATGTGGCGGTCTTCTCGACGACTGGTCTGTAGAGGGCGTCCTGAGCATGGTTTTCGTGTAAATGATATCTCTCGGATCCACTGATCCTAACATAATCAGAGCGGCCTAGTTGACGAGCTACTTGCCTGGCTGACCACCCAGATTCCATCATGCCGATGATTCTCCCCCTCTCAAACGAGTCAATATAGTGAAAGTATTAGCCCCAGTAGTACTACAGTAAACTCCTGGCCTTAGGAACCAGGATTGTAGGTTTAAACAAAGTTTTGCGGCCAGCGAACTTTCACCTGTATTTGCCAATACTCTGGGCCATAGAGAAAGTAAGAAATGTGAAGAGAATTTTTGCTATTACAAATAAAACCACAATCTATTGACATAAAACGATAAAATTATAGCCTATAATAATTACTAGTATATTTTAAAAACAATTAGATGAAAAAACTTACCACCTGAGTACAGCAATAACCATTTTCCTGCGCGTCAGAGAGGAATATATCAGTAACGGCATAAAATTAGTTAGTTATGATAAAATAACATTAAGTCTAATTTTATACATTTAAAAACTCTAAATATTGTTTCAAAATTTATAAAAAATTAAAGTAATTTATGTATATATATATATATATATATACACATATATATGTTGGACCCCAGACTCTGTGTTAGAATGAGTGAGGAGTATCAGTTCCAAAAATAACATCTTTATTGTTCTTCAAACATATTGAATCCAACATAGTGGCCCTTTGGCGCACAAGTCTATGGAATAATAAACAACATCGCAGCAAGAGGAGTCACCAGCTATCATCCATTTTCGCTCTCTTCCTCGTCAGCGCTAGCTCTACTTTTAAGTAGTCTTATTTACCCTCAAATCCCTACACGATAGTAAAGAGTTAGCTCTATTTCCATTTATAATTTACTTAATTTTGAAGCGAAACTTTCCACAGACCTGACTATCCCCCCCCTTCCCTCCACTGAAGGCTATCTCAGCCTGGTTGGTCAATTCTGACTGGCAATTCCCCAGATGATAAAAATAACAACACTTCAATTGTATAAAATTCCACAAATGAAAATAAAAATCTTAAAGATATAATAATTGTACAATAGTGTGAGCTAATGAATCCTGACATATATAAAATAGCAATAATGAATAATAAAATATCAAAAATTTTAATAAAATTGTTTTCTGAAAAAATATCACATCTAATACCCTCACTATGACTAAATAATAATGAGATTAAACAAAACAGCATAGGATAAAGATAATTCACATTAAACCTTCAAAAGTATAGTAGTGTTTATCATAAAAAATCAAGTGAAATCCACACTAAAGCTGTAGCAATAGTAAACAATGTTGACAAAAAGTGATAAATGTTGAAAAGTTACAAGTAATTTAAAATCGTGTTGAATGTTGAATAATAGTTAAATAAGTAAATAAAAGATACATATTGAGTAAATAACAACGGCATAATGAATTTAGGAGCTCTCAGAAACAAAAAAAAAATAAAAGATTACATAACTATAACACATAAATCAACCATTATAAAGATAATATCAACATCAGATATCAAAATTTCGATAGAAATAAAATGCAAAAATGCTAGAAATACTAAATGCAAAGTAAAAACAGAGATGATAAGTGTATTTCAGAAATCAAGTACAGGTAAGAGTTCAATCAATGTCCTTTTTTTTTTTTGTTATAATATGTTTCACACGATTCTTTCTTTTAAATATCAGAGTTCAATATCTAACTTTCAAGTATTGTTTACCTCACAGTCTTTGTTTATTATTATCAATTGAATCACTCTCCAAAACCATCTTATTTCAAAAACTCAAATATAATAAAATCTCCGGTATCACATAATATTTTGCATCTTTCATAATATACTTCTCAAAATTATCACAAATACTCACAATGAAAATCATAACATCATGCATCATAAATGAAAATTAATGGGTTTTTTCAAAAATAGTCCTTTTGATAATGTTTCATTATCAATAAAGATATACTACAAATTCAATTACATTTAAATTTTGATTCTCATAACGCAAACAAATATTAATTCAAATTTTAAAAGCAAATTGGTTTTAAAAGCAAATGTCCAAGCATATTCGACAGCATGGTCCTGTACAATATGCAAGTACTTCTTTTGTGAATTATAATAATTAAATCCGCCTATATATATATATATATATTATATATACAGTGTCTAATGACATCATTTCAAATGGTTATTTACTATAGGAACAACTTCTAACAATCCATATATTTTTGTATAGATTTTTTATTCATTTGACAAGCTTTTTTCGCAACATCTAACACACAAAATTTGGAATATCTAATATAATATCTTTCCAATAGTAAATTAATTTTAGCATCTTTTTCACACCTGGGTGACCAAATTGTTCATGTGCAGTTGAAATTAATTTTTCTCTCAAAGTTAATAGTACTACACAATTTTAATTAAATTCTTTTTCTTAACAGTTAACACATCATATTATATTTGGGATCATTTATGTTCTCTGAATTTTGATATTTAATAATTTCATTACTATTTAAAAAATGACAAATGGGTGCGATATAATGACATACAGGGTTTCTCGACAACATATCTGCTTCAATATTTAATTTACCTTTTATATAAACTATTGAATATTCATATTGAGAAAGTTTTAAACTCCACCGAAATAAACATCCAGTTAAATGTTTACACTTTTAAGCCATTGTAAAGCAGCAGCATCAGTAAGTATTGTAAATTTGGAGCCCGTAAGTGAAATTTGTCTAAAGCATCTATAATATCCAAACATTCCTTTTATGAAATGGTATAATTTTTTCATGTTTAAGTAATTGTCTTGAATGATAAGCTATGGGGTAAAGTGTTCTATCTGGGTGTTGTTGTTTTAAAACTACACCTATAAAATCTTGGCTTGCATCACAAAACAAGTGACAGAGATATTATGAGTTATAAAGTTTAAGTATAGGTTTTGATATCAAATTATTTTTTTAGTTTTGATGAGCATTTCGACATTGATCTGACCAATTCCACTCTGCATCTCTTTTTTAAGTAATTTATTTAATGGTACTCTAAGTTTTGCATAATCTTTGATAATTTTTTGATAATCATTTATGGAACCAAGAAACCTTTGCAGTTCTTTTACATTTTTAAGTGGTGTTAATTTTCTTATAGTTTCAATATTTGGATTACTTGGTGAATAATGACCTTGTGTTATTTCATATCCTAAAAATTTAATTTTTTCCTGTGCAAACTAACATTCAGATTTTTTGAGTTTAACGTTATCTTTTTGACAAATTTGAAATATTGTTTTTAAATGGGTTAAATGCTCTTCCCAAGATTGTGAAAAAATTATAATATCATCAAAATAGTTTAAAGCAAAAGTTAATTGATAATTTTGTAATATTCGTCTTATAGTCCTTTGGAAAACAGCTGGGGAATTTTTCAGCCAAATAGAAGTCTTAGCCATTCATAGTGACCAAAATTACTTGTGAAAGCGAGTTTCTCAGCATCTTTTTCGTGAATTTTATTTTCCAATATCCACTTGTTAAGTCAAGTGTAGAAAAAAATTTAGCATGAGTTAAATTATTAATTACAAAATCTATTAGGGTGGAATCTTTTCGATAACGAGGAATCTTTGCAAGTAACTGGGGCTGGATAAAATCATGTGTTCCCCTATGGAACTACCGTCGTAGTTAAGCCTTTTACCCAACGAGAGTTTCTTCGTGAAAAAAAATTAATAAATCTTCTTTGTTCATTCATTTTAATTGATCAAATCTTTGTATCTCCTCTTGTTTCGTAATACCAAAAACACTTGTTAAAAGTTTTTTTGCTCTCTTCATACATTTTTTCAAATAACTTGTTATCGTACCAAAACTTTAGATAAACACCAGTGAGATATCTGACGAAATTTTGCTTTTTCCAATGTTCGTCTAATTTTTGTTCCAGGCATTGGTGGTAAAAACAAAAACTGCTGTTTCCAATGTTCGTCAATTTGAAAAAACTGTTGTACTTGGCTATATCAAATTCGTGGAGCTTTGGTGTTAAGAGTGTTGCTAGGTGTTTCCTGCCGGAACGAATCATCCTCTATAGCTCTTTAATTTAGAATGCTGTTGCAGTTCGAGAAGAAATTTTTTTTTCTAAGTTCCCTTTTGGGCTTCGTTGCTTAAGTTGAAGTTCCTTGATTCATCACTGCCGGCCCCCAGGCCCGCTGTTAGAATGAGGAACATCAGTTCCATAAATAATATCTTTATTGTTCTTCAAACATATTGAATCCAACATAGCGGCCCTTTGGCGCGCAACTGTATAGAATACTAAACAACATCGCAGCGAGGAGTCACTAACTATCATCCCCATTTTCGCTCTCTCTCGTCAGCGCTCGCTCTAACTTTAAGTAGTCTTATTTACTCTCAAATCCCTACGCGATAGTAAAGAGTTCACTCTAGTTTCATTTATAATTTACTTAATTTTGAAGCTAAACTTTCCAGACCTGATACATATATATATATATATATTGTTCAAATTTTCAATCGTTAATAAATTACTTTCTATTCATCCATTCAAAGAAGGAATTTACTTTTTATTATTATTATTATTTTTCTTGTTTAACAATTATTTTGTGATCAAGTGTGAGATCACTTGTTGGAATTCTCACCATAGCTTACAATTGAATGCAATTAATCTGGGCTAAGGTGAATTTTCTGACGGAGCGATAGCGAACCGCTGTTCTAGCTATAAAATTTATCATTGAATTGAAAAGTTATGATGTATATCCTGAAGAAATTTATTTTAAGCAATTAAGAAAAATAACTATTTTTAAACAGTTTCTAAAACTTTCGAAGATATCGTTTTACCCTTATTTTGTCGAATAATCATTCAAAAATGATACAACTCAAACTAAAAATATATTTTTACATGGTTTTGAGGGCATCTAAAAATTTGTACAGAATATAAAATATTATTTTATTGCTATACATGTTCAGTTCACTTAATGCAATTAACTTTTTACATCAAGACTTATGATTTTCAAAATTGATCCTGTTTCAAGAGAACTGTTAAACGGAAAATCAATGACTACTTCAAAAAATTTGGAAAGAATATTTTTCAAAAAGAAAAAATTATTCACAACTGCATTGTTTCTTTTTTCATAAATATGATGGGTTTAAAAGGAAAGTGTATTTATAAAATCAATAAAAAATTAGCAAGCAGAATTCTTTCAATAATCTCAACAGTTTATTTTCGATGAAATTTGAGGAATACTCGTTCGTCTCTCTAGTAAGAATTTAACTTGAATGCTTTAACAAATCTTAAAATTTCTGGGAGGAAATAATAATTTCCTTTTTTTTTGTAATGTCTTCATCGATTGACACTAACAAGCTGATTCAACATTAAAAGCACTCAGATTAAAAATGAAAAGAAAAATCTACCCGAAGATTATTATTCAAATACCAAATGAAAGATTCAATTGCTTTCAGAGACTCAAGGATAGGATACTTTAGAGACTTAAGGATTATTCTTTCATCACAATCTCTCTTTGGACTGAAAGAAAGATTTTGAAGATTCAATAGAGGTTTCTGTTATTTTCAACTTTCGCCAAGCCTGGGAGCATTTAGTCCCATGGTAATTACTTTTTTCAATAAATGAATCAATCAAATGATTTTTTTTCTTTGGAAAAGATACCTTGATGAAAGAGAAGGGAATTATTCTTCAACACTCAATTTAAGAAATAGCAACAACCGTTATTAGTGAACAAGTGAGTTTTTTTGTTACGGTAATTTAATGTAAATGTAATAAAACCTTTTGTTTGGGGCAATTTTTAAATTTGGAAATCCGGTTGATTGATTTCATATTTTCTTATATATGCTACATTGTAAAACAAAAGATTCCTTTCTTTTCAGGAGCTTCTCATCAAGTGAAATCTCAGGCGGTTTTCATGACATCTGAGAACATTACAAAAGATCTTCTTAAAACTGTTTCTTTCCAAGCCTTTAATCGAAGTTTCGTTTTACATTTACATCCCACAGAGGATGCATCTTTTCATGTGTTGAGAGTAAAAGAAGGGAACTCTTCTCTCGAATTTCTAAGGAAATGCCTTTATCAAGGATATCTGGAAAATGAAGAGAGTTCTTCAGCAGTTGCACTGAGCGTGTGCCACGGTCTGGTGAGTTATTCAATGGAAAATGTTATTTTAGTCCCAACCAATTAGTAAACATAATTCATGATTATCAAGATAAGAAAGCAATTGACTTATTTATAAGGTGACAATTTGAAAGCATTAGTGATTAATACGACATTAAATAAGGAATGCTCGATATTGTGTGCCAACATTTAAGTTTCGCTTTTGCAATGTTTGTTATTTCTTATTATTATCTACTATTAAGTTAAAATATTTAATTTAAATGTAAACATATACAATAATGTATAAAGTTTTAGATAAATTCGAGGGGGAAAATGTTCATTTAGTATTTATATTGTGTTGGAAAATCGTTAAATTGCTCTTATTAGGTTTCTTTTATCTTAGACCATATTTAAATAACGGAAAATATGTCAAAAGAGTATAGAAATATGTAAATATAACCCAAGACTTGATTCCACTGTCTTATGCCATTTGCATGAGACAATAATGACAGTTATTTTGAGTTTAATTTCTTGTAAAAGTATCCACGTATATTATTGTGTTAAACAAAGATTACCCTTTATTAGAAATACACTTTATATATAAATTAGTGTTACTTTTCCATTTATTTTCTCTAACAGTTTTTTTCTAATTTAGTGCTTTTAAATTTCAAAATCAATTTAATATTATTTTATTTTGTATTATGGAAAATAAACCAGACTTGAATAGTAATTTCCTTTACAGTAGAAGTGAATAAAAATGAATAAATCATTCGTGACATTGTTTCTGAAATGATTTGATAAAAGTAAGCATGGTTAATCAAGGACCACCCTGAATGTAATGAATTGTAAATATATGAATAGATGAAATACTTCTTAATTAAGAAGGATTCCTCGTGTAATCAGATGTATCCCCGCGTGACACCTATAAGTCTTTCCTTATTGCTAGACTCGTAGAAGAATTTTAAAAGCAGCGGGATCCAAGGCGGTTTTCACTTTAAGATAGGCAATAAACAAATCCGATGAAATCGCTTGGGAGTGTAACTCAGCATAGATGATGCTTCAGGCCAACTGTACCCCTGTTGTGTTTCGCCATTGAAAAGACTGTTGAAATGTTTCTTCAACGTTGTAACAAGCTGTATAATTTTTAATGAGCTATGAAATGTAGAGATTCAATTTCTTTGACCGATTTCAATGATCGAGAATTCGTATATTTTTATTCATTTCTTGTTTATCGCGAGTAAGTTCGCAAAAATTTATTATCTTAGCATATATATTATTTTTTACTACAAGTTTTCGAATGTTTTAAAATTGAGATAACATTTGTTATGTCAGCTTAATACTATGGCAGTTAATATACCCCATAAGAAAAGAGTTTTGGATGAAAAGTTTAAAAAAGAGACATTCTTATGATAGAAAATAATTACTTAATAATTTCTTCTCAATGGATTCTTGCCAACTAACTATGGGTGCAAACTAATTCTGATATTCTTATGCTAAATTTCAACGTAATACAGTTTTGTAAATCCTTTTTTCTTTATGTGTTAATCAAACTAAGTCAATTAAGTTTTCTTGTTTGTTTTAGGAGTACAACTCAAAGCTCTTTAAGTTTAGTTTGCGTAACTAATAATATTTTTTAAGATTTTGTTCCCGTTGGTGGGGAGCAATTTTTATCCTCATAGAGTTTTTGTATTTCAGAGACGTAAAACGTATTGTGATCTTTATTTTGAATCCAATAGTGAAAAATATTATTTTACTAGGAAATGTATATGAAAAGATTTGAAATCTTTTTGTCAATCCATACCACATTTGAAGTGTGAAAATGTCTTCTGTTTTAATATAAGAGTAGATCAGATTAGAGTGGACAAGTTGAATATAAAAATGCCTTTGTTGGAAATCAAAAAATCGCCATAGGCATTTCAACACAAGTAGCCTTATCTGTAGAAAAATCGTGATAGATTCTTGACAAAGTCATGCTCAGTTTGCTTCACTTCATCGATCAAATGAAAACCTTTTTCCTGTAATTCATCCTTGAGTGAGCAAAAGATGTGGAAGTCAGAGAATAACAAATTCAGGCTGTATGGTAAATGTTCTCAACAAAAGGTTTGTGTATGGTTATCTGGATTTCACGGAAGATGTGTGGGTGGGCAATGTCATGGAAGATGATCTCTTGTGTGAGGAAGCCTGGCCAATTTCTTTTGATTGCTTTCCGTAGTTTCGTTAGAGTATTGTGTCAAATTGATAGTTCTCCCTATGGAGAAGAATGGAATCAACAGTGGTTCACGGCAATCGAGGGAAAACGAAATTTTCTATCTTTCATGAAAGCTTTCACGAGCCCAGCCTGTCAACCTAAACAGTGCTGACCATAGACTTACTCCAATCACCGATACACGCTCACCTTTTGCAGTTAGAAACTGCATGAATCTGGACATATCTCTGTATAGCAAGACTTTACTTTCGATCAATTCGAGGACAGGTTTCACTATTGAACGCCATATGTGGTGCACACTTGTTCCTATCATTTATATCCCTCTTTGGTGGTGTTACAATAGCTGCAATAATCCTGACGGAGTCGCATGTGTCCACTTTGCATTTGGGCAACCCTCAAATTTTTATTTTACTTTCTAAAATAGATTGAACATAGATTCGGCGTTTTTATCTCTTCAAATACTTAAATCAATCCATTCGTTCATATTCGTAAAAATTCATATTCGATCATTTAAAAAAAATAAAAAATACTACTGAATAATTACTTTAGCTCAAATTTGGTTAAAAGAGAAAAATGCACAAAATTGATACAAGCGATACAACAAAAATATTAAGCACTGCTGTCCAAAATTAAACCTTCAAACACAAAAAAAATGCAATATCTTTGCATATAATTTTTTTTTATTTACGATAAATTTTGGTGAAAGTTCCTCATAGTTTGAGGATGTTCCTGCTAACAAGTAAAGTCTTGATGGGGAGAAGGGGGGGTGGGGGGGGGTACTTCTTGTAATATGCAAATTGGATTAAAAATTTTCAAATGTATTAATTAAGAAACTGAATGTGTAAGAAGGAGTATAGACATCTCTTCATTCTATACAGGCTTCACAACGAGCTCTCATATTACAAATTAGATTGTTAATTTCATCTTGTGGCGACAATTCTCTCTCTTCTATTAGCACAAATTTGAACGTCTGCACGTGTTTGGAAGGTATTAACGTCAAGCAATGGCTATTCCTATAGATTCCCAAACATACGCAATAGGATTTAGGTCAGGAGATTTTGCTGACTATTCCATTCAGGTTAATACCATCTTAATCAAGAAAATTCTTCTACAAGAGGAGTTCTGTTTGGCCTCTCATTATCGTCCCTAAAAATAAAATCTTGACCAATCGCCTTTTAGAAGTCTCACATAAGGTTCAAAACATTATATCATTGTGAAGTAACAGGCCCCACATCAGGAATGTTGTAAAGGATTTCCCTTGAAATCCGTTAATGATTGGGAGTCAAAATGAACACCAGCCATAATCAAAACAAATAGAATTTATTAATCCTCTTATAAGTCTAAGAAACCCAGGGAAGGAAATCCACATGTATAAAGTATTAGAGCCAAAACGAGGAGAATGAGACATTTAATATTTAATTATAAGTTGAATCACTTGCGTTTGGTGATAATCGTAACTCCTATCTCAAATAGTTGACTTCTGGTCGATTTGATTATAATTAATCTTACTGACTGAACCAACAGTTATCAATTTTATACTTTAATTAATCAATCGACGAGTCGCTCTCGTCTAGCTTTCAATTACTTTACGTTAATCTCAAACTTCTATCATCTACCTCCTAACCTCGCTCTGCTCTCGAACCTAAAAGTTAATGCTTAAATGTACGACATGATTTACATAGATAGTATCTTCTTCTTCGGGAAAACTTTTCAATTGAACATTATTTAAATTAATAGAATTTCACCAAGAGGATTAGTAATAGGAACACGAATAGATCCGTTACAATGTGTAGACGTGTACGGCCGCGTCTAACATAATGCCTTCCCAAACAAGAATTCCACACCTGCCAAATCAATCAGTATCTCTTATGTTAGAGAGATGGTAGCGAGTCCCAGGCTCTCTCTAAATGAAAACTCGACGATAATCATTATTTGTACTGAAGCAAGACTTACCATTGAAAACTAAACGGCCCCACTCTTGATTTGCACAAGACGCATATTTTTGCCTCCATAAAAGACAAGCTCTTTTCTGTGATGAGTTAAGAGGGACACATGCAACTGGCAGTCGAGCATAAAGGGTATTTTCAGTTATAAGCGTCTGTAAATAGTTTGCCTATAAATTGTCTTTCCAGTGGCAGCAGCAAAGTCCTTAGCAAGCTCGTAACCTGTCATGTATCTGTGATGATGTGCATTTATTGTCAAATATTAATCTCCCGTAGGTGTTGTATCTTTTGGTCGACCTTGACCAAGTCTTCTAATAACAGTATCCTTCGTTTGAAATTGTTTTAACAGTCTGGATATATTGCCTTTCGAGAAAGAATTAGGTTTCTCTCTCTCTCTCTCTCTCTCTCTCGGGCTACTTCTGCTTGAGGCATCTCACCCTCAATCAACCCAACGGATTCCCATCTCAAATCATTATCAAAATGACTGTGGGAACTCATTTCAACAAAATCAACACAGACTTGTGCTTATCACAGTCCGATGCACAAGTCTCTTTACAACACAGATTTCAAAGCTCGACTGTGAAAACGCTTTTCACTCAAAACTGGATAAAAATTCTTTTTATCAGTCAAAACTCACAAAATTAGTATATGTGTGTGTGGTGCTTGCTTTTTCTCACTTTATATGTAATCAGGGCCGGACCATGACCTTTGGGGGCCCTCGGCTAAAAATATCTAAGCAATTAAAAATTTTGCCATTTTCCTAAGAAACATTTTGGGGGGGGGGGGGGGGGGGAATTTAAAATATACGAAACTTGTTTTTTTTTTTATTTCAAACTATTTAAATACGTTATAAACAATAACATAATTTACAAAAAAAAAAATTTTCTACACTTTTGTGCCACAAATTCTTTTATTTGCGTATCACATTTTAAGTCTTTAGGGAGATCAGTATTAATAGAAAGAAGTGATAAATAAGTAAGTTTAGTATTTATCATTGTTGTCCTATATTTCTAAATAGGACATTTTTTTTTTTAGAGAATGCACGCTCCGCTTCACTAGTAATAGGGAGCATTATAAAAATCTTTAAAATGGTAACAAATTTGGAAAGACGTCAACAAGTTTCTTTACAAAAATTAAATTTAACATATCACTAAGAGTATAGGATAGCAAAGTTTGTTTTAGATAAGTTTTGAGTTGAACACCATCATTTACTAAATGTTGGTCTACGTCATCTGAATAGTAATCAATTATAGCGCGTACACTCTTCAGGTGGACGTCTTCCTTACTTTGATCTTGAAAATTCATCAAAAATTTAAATTTCTTACTATATATTCTGCATATACTTGACTTCTATTTAAATAAAGGATTAGCTTATCTAACGTAACAATAAGCGTGTCCCTTTTAAATTTTTCTGTCCCATACACAGCTTATTCTGTCGATTTATCTGCAAATTTTGAAATAACCAGTCTCTTCTTCACATCATTATATTCTATTTCTACACTAGGAGTTAATTTTTTGGCTGCGTCTCTCTCTTCTCTTGATACTCTTTTAGTTTTTTATCTGATTCATGTACATTGCTTGTAAACGTTTTAAATGGCCTACAATTAAATTATTTCCTTCACAGTGAGTGAATATTAACGCCGCTCTATTCAGCTACACGAGGGCTTTTGGTGACATACTTCGTAATTTTGAACCATGGTTAAGTGACGAGGATGACACCTCAGCTAGCACCCCCTCTCCTAACTATCACACCACACCAATGGGAGGACGTTTGAGCACTGGACGGATTTAATGTGCATCGCCCCCTACACGGCGGGTCTTTAGGGGTATTGGTCTTAAGGGTATTGGCCACGATCCGATACCTTGACCACTAGGCTACCACAGCCATTATTTTCTTCACAGATGTCCAAACCAGGAGTTTGTAATTTTTTATTAACTGAAAATTAAATCTTTCAAAAATTTCTTCCTAAAATATAATTAAAATGGCAATTTCGAGTTTTGTTAATTTATAAAAAAACTTTACTGCTTGACTAAGTTCCCACCTACGGGTCGAAGCAGGAAAGAAAACATAATATATTTGTTGCACTAAAACAAAGAAGTTCACTATTTCAAATATAACCTTAACTGATTCTGCAACAATCAGACAAAGAGAATGTACAGCACACAGCACATAATTAGTGAATTTTTTTTTCTTTTAAAAAGAGCTTGCACACCATTATATCGACAGGACATATTGGCAGCGTTGTCAGATGTCTCTGTCCCCTACAGTTATACAATAGCAGAATATTTGTTTCTAAAAATTCTTGTAGAGAATTAAATAAATATAATCCAGTGTGACTACTAACCTTTATTAATGAAACACATCTTTCATACACTTTTCTCGGAAAAAATATCGTAGTATAATAGCAAATTGGTCACTGTGGGACCAATTTGGTGTTGAGTCCATCACAATAGAATAGTACATTGTGTCAACGTTATTTATTTCAGTTGTAATTGTTTTAATGATTTGCTTGACCATGATCTCGATTATTTCCTAATATATTGTTTTTGATAAGTACGATATTAACGATTTTGGTCGTAATTCTCACTGTTCAATATGTTCACAAGCGAATGGGTCGAACTCTGTGCTAGCAGTTCAAGGGTACCCATAAAATTACCATTATGAGGAGAAACAAAACTTCCTCGGTACGTCTAAATGCTAATCCTTTTGTAGCCAAATACTATCCTACCGCATACTACACTCATGTCCATAAATTAAGGATAATTCAGAATCACACAGAAATTGAACTCTAAAATAAAATTTTCCCCTGTAGAATTATCACACACATCTTGAAGAAGAATATGCAAATTACAGGAAACCACCCGATGGCGCGGATAGTACGTCACAATGACGAGAGTGTAAGAGAGGGGTATATAAGGAATGGTGGCAAAGAAGTAAAATTGTTTACAATCACTTTAAAAGCCTTTCAGTGCAATAACCTCATAGTTATGGCACAAAAGAATCATTTGGGTGATTTTTACGTGGTAGAAATATCGGACGACTGGAATGTGGACGTACCCAGCTGGAACTTGGAATAGTCCAGAGTGTCATCTTCAGGCTTTGGCAACGATTCCAAGATGATGGTAATGTGAGTAAATGTTACAGCACAGGTCGCCCCCGAGTTACAATACCGAATGAGGACCGGTATTTGGCAGTTACTGCCAAAAGAAACAGACGCAGCACAGCATCACACCTGTCCCGTCAGCTCTCTTCAGCTACCGGTAAGACAGTTTCAAGGCAGGCCGTGTACAGACGCTTACGACAAATTGGTCTATATGCTCGTAGGCCTGTCAGATGTGTTCCCCTTACCGCAACTCACTGCCGCCTGCGATTAACCTGGAGTAGAGAGCATGCATTGTAGACACCGCAACAGTGGTCTTGTGTGATGTTTTCCGACGAGTCCAGGTTTAGTTTGCAGTCTGATTTTCCCTGGACTTTCATATGGAGAGCGCCAGGTACCCGTTACCACCAAGAGAACACCATTAAACGACACCGTTACGGTGGTGCAGGATGGCTCGTTTGGGGAGGAATTATTCTTGGTTCCAGAACTGACCTGCATGTTCAGAGTGTAACGATGACAGGCCATATCTATCGGGATGTCATTCTGGAAAAACATGTACGTTTGTTTCGGGGTGCCATGGGTGCTGAGTTTCTGTTTATGGATGACAACGCCCGTCCTCACCGTGCAAACATTGTAGACGAATGCCTGCAATCGGAGGATATCACCCGTATGGATTGGCCAGCATACTCACCGGCATGCGGATCCAATAGAGCATGTGTGGCATATGCTTGGCCGACGAATTGCAGCCCGTCAAACCCCTCCCACCTGATTACCGGAACTTCGGAGGGCATTGCTTGTTGAGTGGTGTAATATTCCCCAAGATAAGATTGATAATTTGATACTCAGAATGCGTAGGCGTTGTAAGGAATGTATTGCATCGTCCGGGAGACATAATCCGTATTAACCATCATACTAATCATTGTTATACTGTTTTTTGTAAATAGGTTTTTTTTTGAAATTTGCTCCAGGGAGTAAAAATCGCAATTTTTATTAATTATGTCAAACATATATAGCATTTTTTTTTGCTCTTTACCTTTTGTTTAATAAATAGACTTGACAAATAAGTCAAATTTGTTTTGCCTTTGTCTCTTTCTTTGCCTGAACTTCATTATCCTTAATTTATGGACATGAGTGTATAATTTTACTACCTATGTTTTAGGACGTTGTAGTAATATTATATTGCATATCTTTTCTTAGTTGCTCCTGTAACTGTTTAGCTAACAACGGGGAGGGCTGGAAATAAAGAAATTCATTTGGGGACGAAATTTTGTGTAGTAGTAGTACTCCTTTATGGTGTTCAACCTTCAATATAATAAAGTCGAATAGAAATTCCAAGATAGTACATTCAATAATAGTTCAGAGAAAATAACCTTCGAAATTCATACTTAGCTTTTATACAATGAAATTTTGTTCAACTCCAGCGATGCTGTGGCATAAGTGGTAGTGCACCTGCATTTCTGTAAGGGTTGGAGTCACATGATCGAATTTTTTTTTCTTTTTCAATTCATTTAATTATTCTTGCAATTAAATAAATTTATTTAAAAATGCTCATTAAATATTTTATATAATTATTTTATATTTTAAAAACTAAAACAATTACTATAATTATATAAATATTTAACTTATATTTTATAAATATATTACAAATAATTTTATAATTATATAAAAATAGTTTTATAATATGTAAAAGTGTTTGATATTTTATTACTGCAATTATTTTATAATTATTTAAAATATTTGACAAGGAAAACCATTTAATTGTAAAAATAATTAAATGAATTGGAGAAAAAAGCAAGTCTACCGAGCGATTCGAACCCCGACCGTTTGCAAAAAATGCAGGTGCGCTATCATCTATATGCTGCTGCATCGCTGGAGCTGAATAAAACTTTTAATTGTATTAAATGAATTGTAAGCATGAATTTCGATTGCTATTTTCTCCAAATTGATTGCCCATTCGGCGCTATTACATTGAGGGTTGAACATCCTATAGCAGTGGTCTTTAAACTGTGTTCCACGGAACCCTGGGGTTTAACAAGGCATACTCAGGAGTGACACGAATCACAATAAGAAATCAAAAGAAACAAATATGTATGCAAAATGGATTCACGTTCTCTATGAAGTTTATGAGTTACAAGTATCTAAAGCTCATCGCCCCCCCCCCTATTCATTAACACTGAAAATTTTATTCATATATAATAACTTTTTTTTCTTTTTTTTTGCAACACTTTTTAAACTTTTATTATAAAATAATAAATGGATAACAAAACATTTTACTTTATATATATATATATATATATATATATATATATATACTTTCTACTAGATTGTAAATATTCTATTGTTTACTATCTCGGGTTCCACGAGATAATTTTATGCTCGTTAGTTAGCACAATTTCTTGCAAAACTAAATAGTTTTCTAATGGAAAATGCACCTTTTTACATTAGTAGAAAACAACACCTATAATGAAGGAAAACGAACAACATGTTAATAGAGTTGATGTTAAAATCTAAATTTAAGCAAGAACAGCTTCTAAATTTTAGGTTTCAAATTCTCTCTCGTGCAAAATACACGCGATTTCTCACACATCTATAAACATTTCAATGCCATTCAGAACATTGTGTTTAAGTTAAATATATATTTCTCAATGTAAGTGGCTACGAAAACAAAGTATAAAAGCAAATTAAACTCAGAATAAGTAATGGAATTGCGCTTAATCTCAACAGACCTAGATTTCGTAAGAAACAAAAAGGAAGCACACATCCCAGTTACTCATCATAATGCATGGATAGGTGACACTTGAAACATATATTAATATTATTAATAAGTAAATTACATTAACAAAGTTAGATAAGAATTTTTTTTAATAATAAATGCAAATATTTTTTAATTGCTTTTAAATGAAGTGCTTGTAACATGTTGATCTACTTAAAACATAACTTTAAGACATATTCTTCGACGTATGTGTTTGGAAGGGGGCTCTACGAAAACTCTTTCTAGTTCTTGTTGTACCTTGAAAGCACTTTCAAATTCTAGGAGTTCCGTAAGTTGAAAATGACCACTGTTCTAAAAGGGTACTGCTAATACACAAAATCTCGTCCCCAAATGAATTTCCTTATTCATCCCCCCCCCTGTAAAATAGATTTCTTTTCTTTCCGTGTCAACCAAATTAGCACTGAATTTATATGTTCAATAAAATGTTCATGATTTTCTAAGCAACTTGTTGAGCGTTTAGAAAATCAATGAATCAACCTGTTTTTCAGAAAATTCGGATGTGTATTGAGAATTTGTTTTAGAAAAAAGTTTGAAGGTCGAACAAAAAACACTACCAATATTAGTTGAATAACATAGCCAAGATCTTTCAAGCACTTGGCCATTTTTAAGCTTTTTAAAGAAATGATTATTCGCGAGCGCGAAAATGATCTCTTTTGTCCTTTGTATTCTCTTACCGAAATAGAAAATATGTTGTTTGGATTTTTATTTTGAAAATAACCCATTGCATGTGAAAGGATATAATCAATGAAATTATTACTTAGCAATTTAGGCCACGAACCTACGTCAACAGATTTTTTAAACTCAAACCTAGCAATTTGTAAACACTTTTCGGACGGGGCATTACTGATGTCTTCTGTCTGAACAACATATTTTTTCAGAAGGCTGCTGGTCATCGAGATCTTGCATATTTTCAGCATTAATATTTGCTTGTTGTGTTTCTCCTTTTTCTTTGGCTAGGCTCCTTTCCCTTTCACTTGTGTGGCGTTACGTACACCCCTACAACCCAGCATTGCGGAGGCCCCAAGGTTCTAAGGGGCCAAAAGCCTTTGTTATGTTATGGTTTTTCAATCCTTTGTAAGATCCGTTTTGGGGCCCAAAAACCTAATTGCACCAATTGCACAAAAATAAATGGCTACAGAAAAATGCCACAACGTTTGTATAAATGATCGATGCTCATCAGCACCGTTCTATGATAGAGCTTCTGCCTATTAATTATAAATTTCCGCTTATTCGGTGGTAGCGAGGAAGAAAACAAAAGTAAAAATTACTCTTGCTCTCGAAAATAAAAATAAATTTGGTATGGTATTTCGGGTATTTTATTTTTGAATTGTATTTATTTACTGGTTTATTATTTTAATACTATTTTGATTGTAAGCATCTCTTTATGTTTGTTATCTTCAACGGGGCCCCTAGAACCCGGGGGCCCTGGGCTGCAGCCCATTAAGCCCATACGTAGATCCGGCCCTGTATGTAATATAAGTTTAGGGTAACTGGGGCGTCTGCGAGAAAGAAAAGTGAACTTTTTGCACCAAATTTAAATGGTTTTTCCTTGGTGGAAGGGGGGAGAGAGGTGGGAGGCCCCGGACCACTCCCAGGGTGTTCCCCCTCAAAATTGGGGTGGAACCGAGCCAAATCGTACTGTCACCTGCATGGTGCTCAAAGCTACGGCTAACGACAGGCGTACAATATAGCCCGATGTCATGATGAATTTCGTGGGCCTCGATCTGACTACGTCAGACAGGTGGCATTCGCAACAACAACAAAAGCAATGGAAGTAAAATTTTTATGTTGAGTTATCTGTATATTTATGTACTTGGTTAATGTAAAAAAAAATTCATTTTAAGTAAAAAATAAATCTGTAAGAGCAATAATTAATCATAACTATTTTTTTTTTATTTTCAAACATGTTCTTACCTTTAGATACACTTTGCATAAAATCTACTGCATATACGTATAGCTTTCAAATTTCACGGAGTTTTTGCAAACAAAACAATCCATAAAATGAATGAAATGAAATTTTAATATATATATATTTATTGAAATTTAAATTTTTTTTTAATTTAGTGATATAAATTTCCTTTAAATGTTACGCAGAAATTGTGCTTTATCTAAAATTTGTGGACGTTTATTTGAAAAAAATTCATTCACTTTGTTGAAAACTTGTGGATCTTATAGTATACAAAATATCAGCACTATAGGTAAAGTAGATTTTGAGGAAAGTGTACCGGAATCACCAAAAAATGCGTTTTTGAGAAAATTGCAAATAAACATATTTTCATTAATGATTTGTAAAATACATATTTTAATACAATATAAGGCTATACTATTATTAATTGAATTATTTTGCATAAATTCTCAGTTTTTAAATTGCAAGTTTAAAATTCTAGATTCTTTTGAAATTTTTTTAATGTTTCTTTCCCTATTTCATGAACACGTGTTATTAACGATTCACGTCTTCTCTTATATTTAAAATACCAAAGTTTTATGTCTATAAGTTTTAGTATTTCTACTTCACTTTATCCGACCGTCTCTTCTTTCTGAAAAAATATGATTTGAATATTTTTGAAAGACCTTTTTGCCCCTGTATCCCCCAATGCTTTGATAAAGGTATCGTGCAGCAGAATGGGCACATACGATAGGTGTATCGGACTTTAAAGCTCGGATTTGAATTGGAGTTTTTTCCTCAAATTACGATCGATCCTCTTGTATATCGACCGCTTAATAATTTAAATTCCTTCTAGTTCCTCTATCATTTCTAATTCATTGATTCTCATTTCCCCACTTGACATAATCATTTCGAACCATCCGACTATCGGATCCACGGTCACCTCGATCATTTCGGATCCTGTTGGTCTCGGACCCTCGATTACCTTCACCCCTGCAATACCTCAAACCATTCGAATCACCGTTTACACCTTTTGCATCCATTTGTCCCCTATCATGCCAATTTCTATCTATACGCCTTTCGGGCAACCTTCTTCTCGAGAATCCCATTCTTGCCTTCCAACATTAATACTCCAACCATAGTACCTTTCCTCATACTTCACTACCAAATTTATAAGCTGAATCTTCGTTGTGGGGTTTCATTATTCCACATAATCAATCACCGGTTGGGAGAATCGAATTACTAAAGGAATTATCACGCATTTCTCCGCCATTGCTAAATTTAGTTGATTTTAAATTTTAGCAATTGATTTACAAAACCTAACGGTGCTTGCCCCCTATCATGCTTTGATCCAAAAAAATTCCGCTTCGAGTTCCCATCTATTTCTGACCACGGGAAAGTTATTAATTAACGCCTCTTTCTAAAAGGTAAAATCCGTCTCTGTCCCAGTCATGATTGCGTAGATGATTACCTTGAACAATTTTTTGCTCTTCATATGAGATGAACTTTTAAATAAGTGCAAGAAAAATTCGTGGGTATTCCGTAATTACTAATGTTATTGGTATACTCTCGATTAATTCCAGAACATTTTCCTGACCGGAAAAAAGTTCTGATAGGATTCCAAAATTCGAACCGACTCCTCTCTCAGAGTTAGGGTGAGTTAGGCGCCATTGTAACGGATGTCCCCTGACATTCATCAGTGATTGGGTGTTAGAATGAATACTAGCCATAATCAAACACAAATATAATTTATTTATCCTTTAATATATAAGTCTCACAAACCCAGGGTAGGAAATGTGTTGTTGTGTTGTTACTAATGCCACCTGTCTGACGTAGTCAGATCGAGTCCCACGAAATTCATCATGGCATCGGGCTAGATTGTACGCCTGTCGTTAGCCGTACCTTTGAGCACCATGCAGGTGACAGTACGATTTGGCTCGGTTCCACCCCAATTTTGAGGGAAAAACCCTGGGAGTGGTCCGGGGCCTCCCACATCTTTTCCCCTTCCACCAACATCACGAGAAGACTTGCGGCCCGACGGCTATTTAGAGTACCCCCATGCCGCGAAGGCATTATACATTTACAAACATCCATGCCTTCTCCAGGAATCGAATCCAGGCCCTATGGCACAGCAGTCAGTGTCGCTAACCACCATACCGGATGGCGACTAAGGAAATGTACTTATATTAAAGTATTGAAGCAAAAACCAGGTAGAGGAGATATTTAATACTTAAATATGAGTAGAAGCCGCAGGGACTGGGTTCGAATCCCGGAGAAGGCATGGATGTATGTGTTGTAATCCTTTCTTCTGTCTGTGTTGTTTACCCCCGTGTTATACGTTCGGTGGTACACGGGGTTTATAAATGTTAAAAAAAAAATATGAGTAGAATCACTTACTCTAATTCAACTATCTTATTGACTGAAACGTCAATTATCAATCTTACATATTAATCGACGAGTCACTCTCGTCCAGTTTTTAATTACTTAACGTTAATCATTAACTTTCATAAACTAACACTCCTAACCTCTCTCTCTCTCCTTTTTCGAACTTTAAAGTTAATGTTTAAATATACGATATGATTTACATAAACCGCATCTTCTTCTTCGGGAGAAAGTTTTCAATTGAACAACATTTAATTTAATAGAGGAGTTATAGTAATAGATTAATACAGATGATTGAAAGGCACGCAAATTGACCCTGTACAACATTAACAATAATGGTATCAACGAAGGGTTTCTTGACCCTTGTACAACATTAACAAATAATGGTATCAAACGAAGGGTTTCGTTTTATACCCATGAACGTTATTTCATTTATACCTCATTCTTCCATCTTATCGCAGCTGAATCGCAAATTGTTCAAAGGATATTGAGAAAGTGTCGAAGGGCACAGGAAAAAGGTGATAGTTCTAGAGGTATTGGTGCATCTAGATGGATGTCATAACGCTTTAATGGATAATCTGAAGGCATGCGGTGTCCACCCCACAATAGCTAGCCTTTTACTCCAGGAATATATTAGATTTTCCAATACCAGCAAAAACGATATCCTAATGATTGGTCGAGCGTAGAATATGATCGCGTCGCCCATTATACGCATTGCCATTGACGCATAGGCACCGTTGCGAAAATTAGAATGATGCCAGATCAGATTCGCTTGGACAACTGAATGACACAATATTGCGTTCAGCAATGACTTTTACTTCTTTTTAATCAAAGACAGCAGCCTCCAGATAAAAGTGTGGAGTCGATGAGAAGATAGGTTCTATCCTACTGCAACTATTGAAAGTCAATGCTCAATAACGTAGCATCACGGATCGTCAATATCAAATGGTTCTTTCTTAAGCCCAACATCCTTTCTGTTTTCCAAAAATATCAATGATGGTTGCCATTTATCCTGTTTGCTTTCAAAGATTGTAGAAAATATTTTCAGCGAGACACCACCCACCTAAATGCAATTTATTAGCAGAGACAAACACCTCTTAATCAACCATATTCTAGATATTTCATTCATCGAGGTACAGAAATGGCCTTTTGTTTAACTTTCCAAAGGATGAACTGAGGAGCTGTATATAGGAGCTGCCCATGTTCTGCTAGAAACCATCTGCATTCTTTCACCAAGAGAAGTTCTTTGACTGTATTGCCTTACCATTTGCTCTGAAATTCAAATTATTTACTTTATATTCCAATTATCCAAATAATTTTCATCATGTTCTACCTAACTCTTCTAGAGTGCTGCATCTTCACTATCGCTAAGTATAGAAATCAACGATCGAAAATTTAACTTAAACGCGGTTAAATTTCAGAGCCAAACATTACTAACAAAATAAAGAGATAAAGTTGTTTCCTAGTGAAATTATAAATATAGCATAATTTATAAATAAAGCCAATTAGATCTACTAAGAAACAAGTTACCCACCAAATAAAATTTATATGCAAAAAGACATTTTGACTAAATATGCAAATTACTAAATTTGGTGGTATCCAATAAATGAGATATCGAAGATCCAATGGAAGTAACTGTGCCTATAAGATATACAAGGAAATATTCTCAATCGGATGGTCAAAATTTGGCTGCATTCTGCTGCAAAAGTCATCTGCTGTTTTATTTCATCTTTAGCTGCAGTGTAGTCTCACCAAAGTTGATTCGTGAACGCTGCTGAATAGATACAAGAGTTTATAAGAGGTCGTCTGATCGGATTGTAAGAGATTGTTTGAACTAATCAAAGAATAATACCTACATCTGAGCTGAAGTGATGCGCCTGTTAGATGATGCTAGCAAAGTCTGTCTACAACGGGCAGATATCAGCGCTGAAGAAGACCTCCGGCTCAACTGCTGATACATCTGAGTGGGAAGACAGATGACTGTAAAGAGCAGATGTCACTGCACTGGATTAGTCGTTATCAAATTCATCCACCACGAGGCCTTTGCTATACGGGGTCCAAATACGACCTCCACATCCCATGGACCTAACAGCAGAAGTTCATCTGTACAAGCAGACCATTACGCCGGCTACCTCAAGTACTCTGCATACTTGTACATCAGTCGTCAAAAGGGCCCTATAAAAGGAATTGCTTCCTCAGGGATGCAGGTCTTTAGTGACGAGTCTGTTTTCAAAGTGTCTGATGAGAACCGTAGACGGGTTCCGAGAGCATCCATGGCATTATGGGGAATTGTTGATTATCGCACGCCACGCAGGCAAATAGGAAGAGATTCAAAAGCCGCCTTGATAGCCGGCCCTTAGTAGCCAGCTCTGATACCTGATAGCACAGGATTGAATTGATGACGTTCTACGACTGGCTGTGTTCCTCGCAGGCACCGAACTACCACACGAAAACCTCCTGCTACATGTCACGTGCTGCTTTGCAGCAGTTCCTGCTTCAGTCTACTTTGTGCATTGATCACCTGACCCTCCTTCCAGTACTTCAATGTTATGTAGGTCCGAATGTTGATAACGGAAGCCCAACAATTGCAGAATTTGCAATGGTACCCGTAGTATACTAGGTCTAGAACTATGCCACTTGCAGGAGCAGCTTGAATCCAGGCCAGGTTGGTCACCGCTTTTGCAGAATTCTTCCATTTATGTTACAGCCACCCTGGTAACCGCTGGTACCGAATTTGTCATTTATCTATGGTATATAAAGGAGAAAAGAGACCTACCAATGATTGACTGACTGATCTGACTTGACTGACTGATCAATCAAGGAAATCTCTGGAACTATCTTAAACCTACAGACTGAAATCTAGATGTTCCTTTGAGAGTAGAGACCAGCTAAGAAAAGGATTTTCCAAAATTGAAACCAAGTACATGGGGCTAAGGCTTTAATAAGACTGTTTCACAATAAACTACTTGATAATCTGAAATTGCAAGGATTCCTTTCAGCAGAGAGGAGAGATCCAAGCAAATGAGTTTCATTAAAATCGACTTAAGGGTTGCAATTTAGGTTATAGATAATTATTCCATTTTAACGATATCGACGCACTGTCTTAACTGATATATCCTTTCTGTAGAATAATGATCACACAAAAAGTGGGTCGGTGAAAACAGACTTCAAGTGGCGCTAAGTAGGATTAAGGGGCGTAAGGATAAATATCCGTTTTTAACTACTTCACCTACCTGCTGAAATTGGTAGGTGTCTTTTCCTGAATAAATATCCGGCAAATTGGTTTCGAAAATCGACTTGGCAAGTGCTATGAGGCCAGTTTGCTGCTATAAATTCTATTTTAAGTATTAGACGTACAGTCTGAAACTGAAGCAGACTCTCCCATAGGTAGGAGACAGCCAAAAATGGGTTCAGAAATTGCCCCATGTTGAGGGACTTATGCTATAGATAATTATTCTATTTTAAACCATTAGATCAAGTCTTTACATTTGATGAGATTTCTCAGAGTAGAGACTGAATATGGGTGAAGGCCTGGTGGAAAATAGACTCAAGTGGCGCTGGCAGGGAATAAGGGCGGGAGAGCAACATTTCGTTTTAATCCATTTGACTACCTGGCTTCTGAAAACCAGGAATGTTCTTCTATGGAGAAGACCAAAACGGGTTTGAAAATTGACTTAAGGTACAGAAATATGCAGATCTAAATAATTATTTTTAAACCATTGACTCACAGTCTTGAAATTTGCTACAGATTCTCCATAGATAGAGACACTACAAAATGTGTTTTTAAAAATAGACTCCTAGGTAAAGCAGGGGTCTAAGGGTTATTGATAATCTTTTTGCATCTGAAATCTAATTGGACGGCCAGTCTTCAAATTTTACAGATTCCTCATAGGATGCAATTCCCTACAAAATGGCTCAAAAAGGAAACAGGACCTAGAAGTATGCTGTGGGGCCTGGCGTATATGCTAGATAATTATCTTACTTTAAACTGTTAGGCGTACAGTCTTGAAATTGATAGATTCCTCAAAGCAGAGGAACTACAAAATGGCCTTATGGAATAACTACCAAGTTTGACTGGAGACAGAGGCGTAACTGATAACATTTCATTTTTAAACCACTTGATCATCCACGAAAATTGCAGGTATGTTCTACGAAATAGAGTCTCTAATCAGAGTAAATTAAAATTGACTCCAAAGATGCTCTATGAGTGACAAGAGGATAAAAATTCCTGTTTTAATTGTTAGACCTTACTAATAAAAACTTTTAAGTATGTTTTTGCTGAATAGATCCATCAAGAATAAATTTTAAGCAACCAAGTTCCTGGGGCCAGGCTACTGGGATGTACTGATAACTACTATCTTGGATTACATCCATAATAAATGAACGATCTACCTTTCTTTGTTGATTGTCCGCCAAGATGGCAATCTTTGGAAACGGTCTCAACGGGAACATGGATATTTCAGAGAAAATTTCTAGTTTCTTTCCGTTGATCGAATTGAATTCCATTTGCAGGTTCAATTCCATTAGAGAGATCCACTGAAAATCATTCTATAATCCACCTATTCTTGAGTTTACGAAAAGACAAACACTGGCCCCATGCTCAATCTAGAGATCTTTGAAAATACAAATTGATGAGTTCCACTTTTATCAACAGGCGGACAGTTTCATATGTATACATATTCAATCTAATCGAACTTTAATGCTAGGACTTAGAGCATCAATAATCGACATATACAGAAAGTAAAAATTTATAAAGATCATGAAATACCCAGCTAGCTGGTAAGTAAATGTTTGTATATATTATAAAAGGTGGCTCTCCTGCCACCAACCCATTTTATCATCGCAATCGATAACTATCCTAGTAGTATAAACAAGTTTATGTTCACTTTAAGATCTTTGAAGACGCAAGCTACAATATTGAGATCTTTTGTATTTCAAAAATATACTATTTTCCAAAAGAAAATCATAGATTGTAAAATATAAAAGATCTTTAAACAAACATCATTTTAGATTTCACCTGTGGTATCGATCTACGAATTACAATGGTACCAAACTTTGTATAGAGACTAATACACATGGAAGTAAGATCCTGAGGGGGCTAGTCCCAGTGGCCCACTGATGGTGGGATATTTGGTGGTGCTGCTGTCGCTCTCTTAAACTGAAAATTCTGGCGAAAAATAGATGTTAAAGGCATACAGAAAATATATTCTTGAAAAGTGAATGCAGCGTAATACCAGAAGAATCTGGTCCACACAATATATATGTATACAGTCCATTACCGGACTATATCTTCTGGTCTAACAATACTGACGAAAAGAACCTTTTATGGACTAGACGCAACGCATGCAATCACCGCTCTATAAAAATTACTGGCGCAGGTTCAATCACGGTTCTTCAGTATTTTCGAATTTAAATCCAGGTCCCTTTGAAGCATACATGCATGCATCCCTAATCTATAGTGAAGGGCCACCAGAATGCTAGCACCTATTGTTTAACATCAGAAATGTCTTCGGCAAGTCAAATGTATACATTAAACAACCTACACTTTATTTCACCATTTTCAAACTTTAAATCGCATTCTTGTAAAATCTGACTTCACCGTTTTGCATATGGAATGCATCTTTATACTAGTATCTACTTGTCTTAGGCGAACTTAGACGGTGTAAACAAAAACCAAAGTTAAGGTAAGTTCACATAAATCTATACCAAGAAACCACAGTAATAATTAAACAACGAAACCATAAGCAAAAGGCAGAATTGGTGACACACGGATATAAACCATCCTTGACACCTGATAAAACCATGTGCTACACTACTGAAAATGGTCTTCCTTGGATATTATAAATTTGATCGTTACTAAATACTAAAGAGAAAGGCACCAGAGCAAAATTGAAGGCGCACTGAGAAATAATTTCGACTATAATGAAACCTACATGAAGGTATATGTTTGAAGAGATATGCAAATTATTAGAACATGATTGGTATCATATAGCCAGTAGAGGTAATTTCAACGTCTTTCTCCGTGGATGATAAAACAGATAACCAATGCTTGTTTTAGTGCTGATCTGTTTCATAAAGGAAGAGCTGATAGAAAAGCCATTACGCCACTTCTTCGAAGATAATATGAGCAGCTTACCAGCTTGATATGAGAACTAATGGCATGATGGTGTCAGTGGTCGGGCAAGTAGCTCTTGGTCAGAATTAGGCTGCCTTGATCAGGTTAACTAGTGGATCCGGGAGGAGATGTCAATATGAAACCAGGCTCAGGACGCCTCGACACCAGCCGCCGAAGACTGCCACATCAAAGAAATGCACGCGTTGTTAACTGTCATCGGCTCATCCAGGCACAGGCAGCACCCTCAGCTAGGGTCTTGTGTCTCTGAAACTACATGAAGGCGCCCAGCTGAAAGATATTTGGATCACCGCGGCGCCAACATGCGTGCTGCCCTGACGCCCATCCATCGACCTTTCTGTTTGGAGGAACCGCAGGAGGAACTGGACTGCAGCGGAATGGAACCAGGTCATCTTTAGTGGGATGAATCCAGATCCAATCTGCAGTGATGATAGCTATCAGTGTGGAAACTCCTTGCAAGCGCTTTAATCCTACTTTGCTTTACAACGATACACCACTCCAATAGCTGGTGTGATGGTATAAAGGGCCGCCACCAGCACACACTCACCTCTAGCTGATCTGGTGGGTACCATGAGAATGGCAGTGAGACATCCAGGACATCCTTCAACCACATGTGTTACATCATGCAATGGCCCCAGGAGCCATTTTCAACAAGAAAATTCTGACCTCTACACGGCAAAGGTGGCCATAAGACGGCTCTGGCTCTGTTACTACGTTCCTTGGTTATCTGCCTGATGTTCCATGCACCTAATCGATATGTCTGGGATCATTTGGGACGGTAATAGCTTCCACGTATTTGAACAAACTAGAGGCTAAAGTATAAAAGGAACGAAATATCTCAAGACATCATATAACTTGTGTGCCCTAATGCCTGACTGCATCGCATCATGCATCTGCGCCAGAGGAGGGTCTAATAAAGCATTAAATCCTCGTTCCTTGCTTTTTCTTTGAATTAACAGATCCTTTTGATTTTCAATCATTTACTTATATTAAAGCAGCCACATGCAAAATTTCGTTCTATTTGATTACCCTTTGATGCGCACTTTTGGTCCATGAGTGTAAATCTAAAAATTGATAAAAATAAAGTCCTAATTAAAGGCTATTCTGATAAGGTTTGTTTATTTTAAATTTACTAGATAAACTAGATGAACAGGCAATGACCCTAATTAGTCACCTTGGCAACAAATTTGAGAACTTGAATTCAATGTTCTATCTAATTACAAAATGATATATCTTTGAGATTGAAAATTTCATAATCAGATGAACTCAACTTTTAAAATAAACCTAGACCTTTATTGGTGGTCCTGCCATGTTTAAACTGTTTGGAACTGTAATGTAAGTCTGGCTTTCATTTGCATTTTAAATTATAATTATTGATTATTCATTATCGGTGGGTGCAACATTTAGATGGCATGTAAAATTTTATAAAATAAAAATATTTTAATGAATTAATCTTTAAGAATAACATAGAATTTGTCTAATTTATATTTGTTATATGAATCTAATGTACATTTAAAAGCCAGGAGGAAAGTTCAGCACATTTGGGTAAACAAAGTTGGCCTAACTTTCCTAGATCATGGATAAAACCAAAGTCTGTTAACTGTGATGCATTTATTATGCTATACCTTGATATTCTGTATAAGATATTAAACTAATAAAGTGGCAGAATAAAAGTACATAGGAAAATAAAATAAATAACCACTTTGAAGCAATCATGGGTGCAACTTGTCTAACTTTAATTCACAAGAGGATCATATAGGAACAAAATAAGAGATGGTGTGCCAATGCTTATTACTAACCAGTACACTTTTGTCACTTATTAATTATTCTTTCAATGTTATTCGAAAATTCCATGAAATATTTATTTCCATCAGCATTTTCTCTGGTGCCTGCACTTCATGCTAGTATACTGTCTCTACACTTGCATGTCTGATATGTCATCTACGATTTCCTGCTGAATCGCTCATATCAATCGTCGCCGAAATTACCTAATTTCCTTCATCATCAACTATATCGTTCTGATACACCCCATATGTATGATATTGAGCATTTTTGCTAGATTTACAGAGTAATTAGCACACCAAACCAGTCCAAATATCTTCGGTAAGGTTAAGCGGCACATATATTTCATTAGTCTTACGTAAGCGCTCTAAGTTGGTGTAATTCCAGTTTGATGAGATTTATGGTGAGATTCCCCATTTATATTCGTTGTCTGAATCACTATCCTGAATCATTGCAAACACTGAAACGTGCAATCTTGCTCTTTATGGTACGAAGAATTTACTTCCGATTTGATAATTAGCTATGCAGATATAGTGATTACGAATTTCTTTGTATTTTGTAACTTAAGAGGTTCCAAATCGTCACTGCATAACTACTTCTGTATTAATGGTAGTTATCGTGATTTCCAAACTAATGTTTTAAAAATGACAGTGAGGGCCTGTGCCACAGAAATGCTAAGGTCAGTTCTCTGGGATTAATGTTTGATTTAATGCCCTATTATATAAAATCATAATCAAGGTTTTTCATTCACAGTTTTCAGCTACAGCTTTAGACGCTTGCCCTTGTCAAATATAACTTGAATCTAGCAGCATTTTGGTAAATTCCACTGTTTTAGGGATAAGCTTGTAAATTGCTCACTTTGGCCACAGCTTTCCTAGAAAAGTGGATCATTTCTATCTAGAAGTTCCAATTGCTTAACTTGTTCTTCTTATGACGCTTTCTAGTTGACTGCATTCCTTTCTTGATCTGATCCAGGCCAACATTTCGCAATCTCATCCGCCTCCCATTTTTCAATATTCTAACTTATATCATTGAGCTCTTTCTCGGATTTGAGAGTCTGCATGAAGTAGTCTCTATGTTACAAGCACAATTTTAGTCAAAGTTTATAAAAGCAAAATACAATATAAAACACAATTATTAAATATATAATATCAATCATACATAGTATATTACTGTCTATGGCACATCAACCAACAAAGACATTATAAATCACACATATTAGTTGTTGTTGATTTGCACCAAGATTCTAACATCATAAATCATGGTGCACCAAATTAAATTAATGCTTATTTTAATCCAACAAACATTACACTTAAAAACGACTGATTTAAGTTCTTGTATTTAATTTCTTACTTACAGTCCCAAACGTTAGCACTTTGCCTCTGTGAAAAACAAACTTACATCTTTAATGCGGTAGTTGGGCTTAATAGAGCCTCTCTTTAGAAATAATGATGTTTAAATAATAACAACATTTACAGTTTTGGGTATATGAATAATTGACATTGTCACACACGTGTAGCCAGTAAACTTTAATCATTTATTCTGCAATATTGCTCAGCCTTGTCATTTAGTGGATTTTGGTAGTTTATACCTGATCTTCTGAATGGTAATATTTCAAGAGAATCCAAAATTTAAATATAAATAAAACTGGGAAAAGAATATATTAACTTTGACTTTTTCTTTGTAATCGATATAAAAAGGATAAATAATGTGGTTTGTACCATGTCGAGAATCGTCTATAGCGAATCTCCCATCTAGCTAAGTCGAGGCAAATATTACGGACATTTTAAAACAATTTCTTTAGGCTGTGAAAATAACTAGTTTCTAAATCATTAGGATATTACCCATATTTATTTCATGGCCTGATAACAATGGCCTTCTACTTACTGTCCTCTAAAAATCAGCATGACTAATATTCTTTTTAAAAGTAACTTGGTTTTGTTTTTCCTCTGTCTATGTTGCACGGGCCACTGAGGGTATAACTTAATTCCCATGTTAATTTCCCTCCTTTGATTCTAACGCCACACTTTGTGGGCTCTGATTGCATGATGTGGAGTGCATGACCCAGAGGCGGCCATATTTATTGCTTAACATTTTCCCCTTCTCTGCTGTAAATTCTGATCCTAGCACTGAAGACTCATGTGCAGAGGAGGGATGAATGTAAAATATGTCGAGAGCTCAAACGTCCCTGTTGGTGTGGTGTGGTAAGCTAGAGGGTGCTAGCCTGCAGTCGTCCGCGTCACTGACCATGCGACCAAATTACGTGGACTGTCCCTAAAGGCCCTGTGTTGCTGAAATATGGGACGTTATTCACTCCAACTCACAAATCCAGCACTCCAAATCTTATCTGAAATTACTTGATTCTCTTTGTTTCACCTTTCCACAGCCTGAGGTTGCACGCCTTTACGGAGGAATAACTTCACCCTCATGAAATTCTGTCTCCTCAGGCTGATAGTAATCTTGTGTAAAAGGATGTGAGTGATTCTTTAACAATAAAACCCTTTCGAAATGTGTTCCTTATGCTGGTGCGGTGTGGGTAACTATTAAAGATGGTGAAGTCATGTGTCGTCCCTGTCACTTGAGCATGGCTGAAAATTGGAAGTCCGTCACCAAAAACCTTGATAGGCAAACAGTGCTGGGAATTTAAAATAATCCACTAGTTTCACCCTTTCCTTCTGAGGAATACTCCATCCTGTGGAAAACTCTGTGTTTCAGGCCAGCACTTGTGTGCATGTGCGCGATGTGATGATTCTTTAACTACAAACTCTTTCGAAATTTGTTTTGCGCTGGTGGTGTGGTAATGATAAAGAGTAGTGAAACTTAAGGTGTCAGTCCTCGTCACTCTGAGGAATGGTTGCACTCTGAGGTCCGTCACCAAAAATCTCTGAATAGGCAGCAACAGGCTGAATTTAAACCACCACTTCCAATCTATTGCAATTCTTTATTCTGAACGAAAACGCTGTCTCTTTAAAAATAGTTGTACAAGAAAAAGATAGAAAGTATAAATTTTAAAATTACAACTCTACTCAATATTTAATCTGAGAAACAGGAGGATTTTGAAATATTCTGACTCGGGGAAAAGTTCCATGGAATTACTTATAAATGAAGAAATTATTAAACATCAGATTTGGGTATTTCCTTGAGTGTTCATTAAAATTTGTTCAAAAGTTTCATTTCTTTTAAAACTATCGATTCTAAAGTTTTAAATTGAAAATTTGTGTCCACGCTAAAACTTGGAGAGGTAGAATATGCGACTTTAAAACTCTACACCATATTTCAATTTTCTGCAATTTTAGGCCCTGGAACTAAAATGTAGCCTTTAAAGACATGTTGAAAAGACAGAGAAGTAGAAATTTAAACTATAAAATTCCACTATTTTAAACTTGAAGCAAAATTGTGAGGATTTTGAAATGTTTAAAGACATGGAAAATAGTTTCATGCACTATCTTTGTTGAATGAAGACCATTAAATGATTGATGTGGCATTTTGAGTGGTTTGCATTAAAATCTGTTCAAAGGTTTTCATTTTTATTTTAAATCACTGATTCTGAAAGTTTTAAAATCATTTCATTTAAATTGCAATTATATTGATTCTAAGGAGAAAATCTTTAAATATGCAAACATCATTGTTCTTATAAAAAGTATAGTTTTTCCTATAAAACTTTTTAAAGAAATATATGTCTTTATGTATTTTATTTTAATCATTGATTCAAATAATCAATGACTTTAAAATCTTCATTTAATGACTAGATATTTATTTATTTTAGAAGAAATCATAAAATAGGCAGCATTATTATTTTGAAAAATCCATCGTGAGATAAATAAATGATGTTTGGTATTTGAATTTATTCAAGAATTGATATTAAAAGAAAATTGCCTTTAATTTTAAAAATTTGTAATTTGAAAAACATTCAAAAGAAAATAATTACTATTTGATAAAAATACGAATTTTTAAATTTAAATTTTATAGTTTTTCATTCCACTCTGTTAAATATTTAAAACATTGCATCTATGAAAAGTATATTATAAAAATCTAACTTATTAACTTATTTCATTAAATTGATTAAAATTGCTCATTTATAATTAATTGTGATATACCACTTCCTATTTATATAATGGCACTGAAAATGAAGCAAATTTCAGACTCAGTGGGATGGCAAGGGAATCAACTAATAGTTAAAGAGAATTAAAATATATCTAGACCATTTCCTTTGTGTAATGATGTGTATGATGTAAATGTCCAGTAGGAGGAAAATTTAAGATACATGAAAAGATCATGGTTTTGGCATGGACATCCTCCTTTGTACTTGACTGCGCACGAGCAAGTGCTGCTTATACTTTGAGTGCAGTGGAGCCTGATGACTCTGCCACCAGATAGTTAACTAATATTTGGCTTTAAATGTAAAATCATGTATCTTAAATTATTTTAAAAATCATTACCTTATTTTATACGGCCTTTACGTTAATACCTCCTAAACATCACCAACTAATATTTGCAAGAACGTGTACTTTGAAATAAAATGTACAAATTACTACTTTAATTTTATTCTAGAAAACATGTTTACGAAAATCACAAAATGCTTTTAAAACTGTAATTTTGAAGCTAAATTTTTCAATCTCGTATATTGCTACGGATAATATCAGTTAATGGAAAAAGGTTTCCAGGAGATTTTCATCTTCCATAAATGACGAAGTTATCTTAACGCGAAGCAAAATAAGACTACTTTTAGTAACCCTTTAAAAAGTTTGGAATTTATTTTAAATGAATGGATCTTAAAAGAGAAAGGCCTATTAATTAGTGTAGAAATATCGATTAATAACACGAAAGTAATCCACCTAACGATTTAGAAATAATATCTATAAAACGTCTGTTTTAATATTCTAAAAATTGAAAATGGAAATATCGTTATTTCACAAAAACATACTGTGTCGTATGAAATAAATGATCTTCTGATCTGTAATTATTTTGTCTCATTTGACACTGAAATTAGATGACAATTTTAATATGGTGGAAAATGCAGATTACCGCTCATTGGAATGGAAGGGTTTTGCCAAGTAAACAACTGCAGGAGTAAACAATTAGGCGTTTTGTTTTAATTAATATCTTTAATTCAATTACAATATCGAAATATAACAGGCACATGGCTTCCCTGAAAATTCTGGATCTTGGTACTCATGATTCTCTATGGTGCTGTCTGTGAGAAGATAGATGCACATAGATAGATAGATAGATATACGTTTGTTTACCTTCAATTTTGTTACTATGTAAGATGTATTGGCCTGAAAGCATATTTATTATGTGATTATCAAGCACTATTATAGACAGATAGCATTACAAATTTAAAAATAAATATTCTACTCCTGTTAAATATGCCTTTAATCGAATCCTGGAGGTCAGTAACGAGTTTCAATTCATTGGTGAAGGATAACTTGGTTGATTTTTCATTTTAATTAATTATTAGTCGGCAACGAGAGAACTATGTTTCTGTCTGCATGCATCTCATTTTTATTTAGCATCTCAATTTTAGACTTTAAAATCTGAGTTGAGATTATTTTATGATTTAATCATGAATACTTATATATGTATTTCAATGAGGTTAATTAAAACATCCTTTTGTTTAAAATGAATATTGTTTTAACTTATTTAAAGAGATATTATTTTCATATGCAAATGGTTATTTTAGAGATAAGTATTTTCATTTATTCCAATAATAGTAATTGAGGTATTTATATACCTCTGTAACTCATTTGAATAATTGTTAGATTTTACAAGAGATATTTTTGCATTTAATTTTGTATTCTATTTACTTGAAAGGGTTCTACTGATGTGTTCTGATTTTAATGAATTCATATAACAGCAATTTGTTGTCTTTAATTTATTCTTGTCTAATATACAATGTATTGATTACCGCTTGGTTATCTGAGGACTGATTATCTGAACAAAAATAACAGCCTATTATTTTAACAACAAAGAGCAACTTAAAAGACTTTGTTAGTAGATAGTTATAAAAGGCTAATAATATATATTTAAATTGTTGTATCTAAATCGTATAATAAATATACCTAATTTTATGATTGATAATGGGTAATTTTATTTTACTATAAAAATAAAACTTTTGAAATTTAATATTTTTATATTGTATAAATTGTTCTCCATCCTATTATAAATTTTACATTCTGCAAGCTAAATGATTTTGGCAACTTGGAAATCCATCTGAAAGAGGATGTTTTGTACTACCAGAATCTATGTAATTTTTTTTGTTTTGTTTTGTCCCATTTATTTAAATTTTCAGATTTGTTTTTCAAATGAATGTCAATTTGAGTAAAAATGAACTTTTTACATTTTTAAAATGGCAGGAACTTCGCTATCAGAAAAATAGGTAAGATGTTATTGTTCAAAACAGGTAATTCTGATCTGTAACGCTTCTTTGGTCAGTTCCCTTCCAGGGAACCTTCTTTTGCAAAACCTTTACATATACATGTCATCTGATCTCACCAACAGAAATATATGTATTAAACAGAAAATCTATAGGTTGTAATGCTTGTCGGTTCCTGCTTCCCTCTAATCCCCCTTGTCTACTCTCGGACCCGGCTAGATGTGTGGGAGGAACTGAATAATCAGTAGACATGATTCACTCTAATTATTTTATTGTCACCAAAATATCAAGCAAGCACAATAATAATCTAATTAAGATAAATGATCAGATAGCAGATTGCGAAGGTGAGACTCGTTAGACTGGGGATAATAATACGGACCCTCTACTGATTCGACGATAACCTATACAAGCTCAATATAAACTACGTCACGCACTAATAAGCTAAACTTCTGTTTAAACAAGGATCACGATACATGTACTTTTATGAAGTTGAGTCCTCCAGTTGAGGCATTGAATGCGATCCTTATCCGGATTTAATCACTGTCAAGTGATACTCTCTTAAACTACTTCAATTGATAAACTCCGATTTGCACTTAATAATTTCACGATCCTCCTCTCACCAACTAACTCTCAAAACTGAATACAGAATTTATATAATATACTTAATTTGTATAATTACGTTTCCTTGCTTCGGTGAAATTGGTTGGTAATATTATTGCCCGAGAAAAGTCACCAAGGGGTTAGACGCTTCATATAGAAGACACAATGGTGTGTCTTCTTTATGTAACGGGTGTAGAAGACCCTCTTTCTTTCATCTTTTGTGATTAATCAGGATACAATGGACACACTTGGATATAATATTCTCTACCTTCCGTCTAAGTTTAGGAATGAAAAATAATCTTGAAGGTCTTTTTTGGTGTATTTAACTCCAGTATAAACCGTTTCATGTGCATTTCTTATGATTTTGGTTTGCATACTGTCAGTTACACGGTAAACCGCACATGTGAAAATTGCGATCCACACTTTGTCACGATTTCGCAGGTTTTTCCACACCGGTCGTCTCAAACACAGCTGACATTCTTACACGCTCTTCAGGAAGAGGTGCAAACACAGAAGTTGACAGTTTTGACTTAAATCTTTGACAAATTACACATTTAGACAAGACTGATCGGACAGTTTTCCTCGATCTCAATATCCAATACTTTTCTCGCAGGGCAATAACAAGTGCTTGGATACCTGCATGGTTATGGATTCGATGAGTCTCTTCAATGAGCCTTAAAACAAGTTCATGTTTGTCAGGTAATAAAATAGGTCGTCTAAAGTAATCTCCAGTATCTGTAGAGAAAAGTTTTGTCTCCACTCTGAGGAGGCCATCAGAATCAAGGTAAACGACAAAGTTCGGTGGTATGAGTCGACGATTTTTGCCAAAGGTCTCTTTCTGTATGAAAAGGAGAATTTCGAGCTCAGATTTTGAGAGCTCTTTTTCACTAAGGTTTCCTTTAAGTAAAGAGTCTTTTTGACGATTAGCTACTGATTTAGCATTTGAAAGGAATCGTTTTACATAGGCCAAAGTTCGAACGATGGAAGAAAACTTTGAAACACGTTTAGTCCACTCGAAGAAATTAGAGTCGGAATCATTCAGATACAGATTCGTCGTAACTGTAGGTTTTCTCTCTTCGGTAGCAAGTTCAAGAGCATCCTTGAAATCAGAGTCTTTGGTGTCTGGCCAGGAGGAACGGTTTTTCAACCATATTGGACCCTCCCACCAACAAAGACTGAAGAGAGTTTGTGCGTTGCATCCCCTGGATGCGATGTCTGCAGCGTTCATCTGTGATGGAACGTAATACCAGTCTTCCTTCGATGAGCTGGAATGGATCTCTTTTATTCTGTTACGAACGAAGGTTTTCCAAGTCCCAGAATTTTTGATCCAACAAAGCATGACTTTTGAGTCAGTCCAGTAGAAAGTTTGAATGCTGTGAATGTTTAATGATGTTTTGACGCTCTGGACAAGGCGAGTGCCGATAACTGCTGCCAAGAGTTCGAGTTTAGGGATGGACATTTCATTTTTCGTTTTGGTGATGGGATCCTTTTTTAGAGGAGCGACGCGTGATTTTGCCTGAACTAATTTAATTTTGACTTTATTATCGCATTCAATTCGTAAAAAAACGCACGCTGCAAAGGCTTTCCCACTTGCATCACTATACATATGTAAGGTGGTAGTTGACTCATCAACTAAACCCCCAAAGTAGCGTGGAATTTGAACCAGTTTCAAAAATTCCAAACTAGCAAGCCAATTTTTAAATTCCTCAACGATTTCAGAAGGCAGTTTTTGATCCCATGTTAGTTTATAATTTTTCCACGCTTTTTGCATTAGAAGTTTTGGAATGAGTGTTACGGGTGCTGTAAAACCGATTGGATCAAATATCTTTTGCGAAATTGACAAAAGTTGCCGTTTAGAACATGTATCGTTGATTTCAGTAGAAATATTTCTGAGAACACAAGTGAGCAAATCAGTATTTGGTTCCCATAAAAGGCCAAGCACAGAGCATTTTGTTTTTTCCTGATTTTGTTGCTCTGCGGAAGAAACCCAACCTGTGAGCTCAAACCCTGCCCTCGACATGACTTGACAAGCTATTGTTTGAAATCGTTGAAGCTCTATCTCATTTTGGACACTAGCCACAACATTATCGACATAAAAAGAATCTTTTAATTTTACCGCAACATCATTTCTTTCCTTTTCTAAATGATGGTAAATGGTAGCCATCAGCAAAAATGGGCTAGAAGAAAGGCCAAAAACTACTCTACAATGCCTATAGATTTTAATTTCACGTTTTTCGTAATTTTCCCACCACAGAAATCGGAGATAGGCCCTGTCTGTAGGGGAAATTGAGATCTGCAAGAAGGCTTTGCGAATATCTGAAATGACTCCCAGTCCATTTTTGCGAAATTTATTTAGAATGGAAGGGATCATCTCAATATAATTAGGTCCAGTTGCTAAGCATTGATTTAAGGAAATGGAATTTTCATCTTTTGCTGAAGCGTCAAAAACTGGGCGAATTTTAGTCGTAAGACTAGACTCCTTAAAGACAGCTCGATGAGGTAAATACCTGCATTTTTGTTGCGATAAATTTACCCCCTTAATATTAATTGGTACTGGTTCTATGATTCCCAACTGTTCCCATTCCTTCAAAATTTTGTCATAAGAATCAAATTTTCCTGTGGAAATAAGTTTAGAAGTCATGGTATTGAGACGTTTTTCAGATTGAAATTGCAAATCAAGTAGTTTTGGATGCCCTTCAACCCATGGAAGATTTACCTCATACCTGCCCTGATTGAATTTTACAATTTTTTCGAAAAAGGACACAGTATCATCATCAATGTCCTTTCTTGTTTTGTTTTCCACAGGGTCCCGTATACCCAGAATATCCAATGACCAAAGGTCACAAATTTTGCTACCGTTTAGCAGTGAAATCACAGGCATGGCATGATTAGAACAAGTGGTATAGGATAATGATTTTCCCATAGCTACCCACCCTAGATAAGTCTGAACAGCGGTTAAACCATTGGGTTGTTGACTTATGAAACCAGTTAAAATTTTCCCTAAATAGTCAGCACCCAGTAAAACTGATATGGCAGAATTATTTTTTTCACAATCGGATAAATAAATTCCATTTTTAGTGAAGCATTCTGCATCAGATTTACTTATTTTTGGAATTGTTCCGCAAATTACTTCCTTATCTAACAATATCACTTCACACGAAAAATTTCCCCGAATTTCCTGAAGTTCACATTTAAATGCGAAATGTTTAATTTTTTCCGTTTCAATACCTCCAAATAAACTATGTTTAAGAAATTCGGGATGATCAACTTTTAAGTCCAAAAACTCTGCGAGATCACGATTTATATATGACCTTTGCGAAGCTGAGTCACATAAACAGCGAACTATTTTTGTTTTCAAAGGACCTGATACTCTAATTCTGAGTGTTTGCAATAAAACATCTGTCGAACCGGAAGAGCTATTGCTGGTGACACTATTAATTTCTGTTTTGCTCGGAGAAGAAAAGGAATTTTCATTTTCTTTACATAAATTTGGGCATAAAATTGGAAAATGTTTTTTCGAGCAAACTATGCACCGAACACTCATTCCGCATCTATCTGCGCGACAGTTAATTCTAAGACACGATAAGCACGCTTTCATCTTCAAAACTTTCTCTTTTCGTTCTTGAAAGGGCATTTTTTGCGCCGTGAAACAGTCACTACTGCGGTGAGTTTTTTTCGAACAAAATAAACAAAAAATATTCGACTCTCTCCTTTCGCTTTTTGTTTGGGTAACAAAACTCGATGCAGTGGGGACGGGGGTCACCGAACTGAGATCGCGAGAGGGGTCAGTTTTCTGTCTACTTGTTTTATTTTTATTTTTTTCTCCCGCACAGAAAGTTTTTGCAATACGCAGGCGCTCAGCACTGACCACTTCCGAACGAAGGAATTGAATTAACAAGTCAAGGTCATGCGTATTTGCAGTGCTGTTACGAGAAATAGAATTTCTTTCTCTTTCCCATGCGATTAGAATTTGTTCAGGGATTGAAGCTTCAACTAACGGATAGAGCATGCATGCATATTTTTCTTTAGTTACTCCTAAATTTTCTAGACAACGCAAATAAGTATCTAATTGGTCTACTAAATCAGTAAAAGACATATTATGCGATTGATTTAGAATTAATTTTAAAAGTTCGCGTACATACAATTCAATTAGCATTTTATCATCAGCAAAACGAGTTTTTAAATTTTTTATGACAGTTTTGTATTCACCTTTAGATACATGGTAAGATTGAACGAAATCAAAAGCCTTACCTTTTGTTGTTTGCATCAGATATGCAAATTTCACGTCGTCCTCTATTTTAGGATCCTCATCAATTTTTTGGAACATGGACCAGAAGGAAAACCAATTTTTGGGATTACCATCGAAGTCTATTAATTGCAATTTAGGAAGATTTATGCTTAAACGATCCATCGATGGAGAGATATCCAATTGTTGTGTTTTCTGCTCATAGATTTTCGAAAACTCTTGGAAACGAACTTTTGCAGAGATAAAATTATCTCGGTACGTTTCGTTCTGTTCCAGCTCATTCTCTACAATTGTGTCGGGATCGGGATGTGAAGAAAGATATGTAATCACTAATTCGTCGTTTTCAAAAAGACGCTTTGTCTTTTCTTCAAGTTTGGTAAATGCCAGCGACGCTGCAGGAAAATCGTTTGCTGCGATGCAATTATCCAATTCACTGATTGTTTTCGTAACGGCCGATCGTAGCACTTTCCTTTGGATCAAGCAGTTTTTATCCATTTTGTTTTGGATCAATTATTTTACTTGGGTTTGTTTATGTCTTGGGCGCCAGAATATTGGAACACGAGTAGGGTAATGAGTTTGGAATAGTCCAGTGAGTACCCAAAGATGCTTTTGTATTTTTTTATTCAGCGCAGCTGACTACGCACAACAGAAGACAACAAAGAAGTAAATATATGGTTACAGTGAAAAACAGAGACGCGCCCATTCGCAGCGACATCTACCGTGTAATGGGGGAGATACAACAACTACTAATATCTTACCCTCAATAAATTTATATAAAATTCCGTTTCTATCGCAACAGTCTTCGTAAGCAGAAATTTTAATAATTATTTTATTGCTTGTATTTCATTGTCATTACTTTGGGCTGAATTTAGTCTTGGTAGGATGTTATCAAATTAGATGCAAAATACGTTTAAGGTAAATCTAATGATTTAGGGCATTAACATGAGTCATCCGTGCACCGGAACGATGCTCAATTACGTAGTTAAATTCTTCCAGAAATAAAACCCAATGTGCAATGTGAATAGACAAGTCTCTTTTTTTTTTGAAGTTTTATGAGTGAGGGGAGCAGTCTGTTACTACTTTGAATGGAATTCCAAGTATCTAAACACGAAATTTCTTTATTGCCTCAATAATGGCGAGAGCCTTAAGTTCATAGCTAGAATGTTTCTTTTCGGCATCTGTTGTCTTTCTTCTCATGTAATAGGTAGGATGAAATTGTGTATCATTAGGGAATTTCTGCATTTAAATGGATCCGTATCCCCCTAAACTAGCGTCAGGGTGCAATTCAGTTTTGTAGTTAGGGTTATAGATTCTTACGACAGGATTTTCAGATAACAATAATCTTAACTGCTAAAATGAGTTTCTTTCATCTTCTCTAAATTTAAACTTTTGTTTCTTTTTTAAGGGATCGCTTATGGGTCTACAAATCATGGAGTATTTTGGGATAAATTTTCTAAAATATCCGGTAAATCCTAAGAAACTTTGAACTTGTTTTAGATTAGTTGATTCCGAAAAATTAAGGACAGCTTTAATTTTTAAAGTGGATGTTAAAATTTTACCGTCTTCAATGGCATGGCCTTAGAATTCAATGCGCTTCTTCAAACAGTGATACCTTTAATCTATAATCACTAGCAATGCTTAGAACACGTTAAACTCGCTCTACTAATTCTTCGAGTGTGGAAGCCAAATTATGACGTCATCCATGTACAGAAGAAGGATACCATCAATAATTAAGGATCGAAAAATTGTATTCATGTACCTTTGAAACACGGCTGGAGAGTTACATAAACCAAAAGGGACCTTAAGGAATTGATAGTGACCTTTCATGGGTGACGAATGAGGTATATTTCCTACGACCTTTGTTTACCTCAACATGAATGAATGCATTCTTAAGATTGATAGTACTAAAGACTCAAGATCCTTGCAATCTGCCTAAAATAACCTCGATTCAAGGAAGGAGAAATCTATACTTAACAACGACTTTATTCAACTTGTTATAATTGATGCAAACTCGAGGGGTTCGATTTTTTGAAATTATACTTCTTTTGGGGCGTTAGCGAAAAATGTGATGAGAGTAAATTGTTTGGATGCGCGCACACCGTCACGGATGTGACGACATCGCACGGATGCACACCGTCACGACACCGATGCGCGCGCACACCGTTGTCTGATAACTTTGGAAGTTCTGAGGGATCTTGGTAAAACGGGTGTCGATCAAATTGGCGTGCCCCACCCCCACATGTATTTGATATCTATGTGCTTGTGGTTGGAATAGGGGAGGGCTTTTACACTAAAATTTCAGTCCTCCATGTTATTCCTATGGGGTAAAAAATTTTCTAACATGCCACTTTTTTGGTGCTCGGGAACTGATATTTGGAGTATCTTAATTACTATTGTTTTGACCATATCTGTTGGGAGGCATACTCCCCGGTGCATCCCCCCTCTACAGCTTTTTGGCCAATATCTCGGCACCCGAACCTCACAGTACATTCGGACCTAGCTCATTCGATCCCTCTCTGCTCTTCCAGTTATTATAATTTCATGTTCATAGGGCTATTTCTTCCACAGTTTTTAATTGTTTTAAACTTATTAAAGCTTTTTAAATTTATTAAAATTTACAATATTTGAATTCTGTTTGAGTTTCGGACTTGAGATTTGAACTATCTGTTCCACTCGTCGAGACCCTTCCAGTCTCATCTACTTCATTCCCATTGTGTAGGCATCAGGTGGACTTAGCACTAAAATATCATGCTCCCATGTTAATTCTATGGGGGCTGGAAAAAGTTACCCCCTAAAGAATTGAGCTTGTGACTTGATTTTTGGAGGTCCACCATATTTTCGTATTAACGCAAGCTTTACGTGGAATTGGCCCTCTCCGGTGCTCCCTCCAACACTACAGAGCTTCCCCAGTAATAACTCAAATCCTATGCTACCTTGGTAGACCGCACCGGCTGGATTCGATTGTTCTCCCTATGAGCATCCTAGATGTATTTTTTTCAGGAGAATAGCCCCATTTCTTCACCCATATTTAACATTTTAAAATTATTTTAAATTTTAATTTTTTTTTAAATTCCGCATAATTTTGAGGATTTTTGAGCTTCGTTAATGAATTCGGACCATAGGTTCTCCTCGTTGAGCTCTTTCATCTGTTATAATTTGTGTGTAGATAGTGGGCCTGGCGGGCGTTATCACTAAAATTATAATCTCCATGCTTTTTCTATGGGGTTCGATCTTTTGTTGATGTCACGATATTACAGAGATACAAGGATGAAACTTTGGGATCGCCTACTACTCTGTGTATCGTTGGGATATACGTGACAATTTACGTCACAGTTGCTTCCTCCTCCCAGGGGTAGTTAGTTTCGTTTTCCTTTCCAAAGCTAGCGCAGCCCCAATGGCAGCTATACACGCCGGACCGGTTTGAATGGATTCCTCTTGTATTTCTCCACAACCATGCCGAGTTTCGAGTTGGTGGGTGCCCTGCTTCTATTTTATGTAATTGTTTTAAATTTGTTAATTATTTTAAAATTTCCATAACTCGGGGGCTTTTCACGTGGAAGTCTTAAGGTTAGTCGGTACCCCCTATACCGAAAAATGTTAAATTGAGCATTTTTATGTTCTTTTTTCTCAGAAACTATTAAATGTACAGACTTAAAACTTTGTCTGTATATTAATTAGACTTTTTTATTTAAACTTAAGTGAGCTTTTTGAAATATATTGTTTTCTTTCAAAAACTTTCATCGTAAAGTACCACTATGAATATTTTGAAAAATGTCATTTTTTTCACGATAACTGACTTTTACAAAAATATAATGAGTATATTAATAAAAAGTGAAGATTGCTAGTGCTTCCGTTGAATGAGTTCTGAGAAAAAGGTACACGTATTTTTCAAACACCGTTTTGAGATATTTGCATTTTTATTATAAAATGTCATTTCATCAAAAAAATTATGAATTACAATCTGTATTTGCACTATTTTTTTAAATATTAGCTTATTCTCAATAACTTTTACGACTTTTTACTTATTTCCTTTACTTAGATTTCTCATAAATATACATATATAGCATTTTTCACTTTTAATCTATCGAGCTATTTTATAGCATTTGCATCGTTTTTCTCAAATTATGCACCAATTTATAAAGAATTTTCTGTTCTATTACATTATTGTCATCAAAGTTGACTATAAAGCATCATGAATACCATGTAAAAATGTGTCAATTCATGAAAATATGGTTTTGGTAATACATCATTATACGACATTTCAAAAAGTTTCATTAGAGTTTTATAAATTCACATGTAAACACAATTTCTTGAAGTATCAGAATTAAAGAGATTCTTAAAATATTACATAAGTGGTATCTAAAACAACAACAAGAATTTAAACATGAAATTTGTGTATTTTTTGGTATGTAACAAGTTTCGTGCTACGAAAAAGGGCATTGCATTTTGAGATTTATTTATGTACATTTTACTAAGAAACTATTGAACACTAACACTTAAAAATTTGTGTGTGCATTAAATAAAGAATTATCTTTATACAGAAGTGAAATTTGTTTTAAAAAATTGATCAGCCTGCTTAAAATTGTAATTTTTGCACAGTAGAATAATGAATTTTATAAAAATTTTAATTTTCTATGTTACGACATCTGCTTTTTAGCTAAATGTCTGAGGAATATCTTAAAAATTTCACTTCAGTATACACAATATATATAAAATAAATATTTCTAGTTCATGCATGCAATAGATTTTTTTAGAAAAAAGAAGACACAAATTAAAAAATATAATCTTTATTAGATAGTAATACATGATTAAATTACATTTCGAAAAATTTCATTAATGTTTTATATGTTCACATGTAAGCACAATTTCTTTAAGTATCAGAATTAAAACGATTATTAAAATATTACATAAATGGTATCCAAAACAAGAACAAGAAAATTGATTTTATGTTTTTAAGCATGAAATTTGTGTATTATTTGGTATGTAACAAGTTTCGTGCAACGAAAAAAGGCATTGCATTTTTAGATATATTTATGTACATTTTACTAAGAAACTATTGAACACTAAAGCTTAAAAATTTGTGTGTGGATTAAATAAACATTTATCTTTATACAGGAGGGAAATTTTTTGTAAAAAAATTGATCAGCCTGTTTAAAAATATAATTTTTGCAGAGTACAATAATGAATTTAATAAAAATTTTCCTTTTCTGTGTTACGACATATGCTTTTTAGCTAAATGTCTGAGGAATATTTCAAAAATTTCACTTCAGTATACACAAAAATATATATGAAATATAAAATCAAAATTTCCAGTTCATGCATACAATAGATATATAGAAAAGAGAAAACACAGTTTAGAAAAGAAAATTTTTTCGAAAACAGTAGCTTTTGTTTAAAATTTTACCTCATCAAAAAGATCCTGCACTGTAGCCGGTTTTTACCTTATTTTTCTTAATATTATCTTCTTCTTTTTTTCCTTTCTTCTTTTATCTTTTCTAATTTTCTTCGCTCTTCTAGAAAAAGCATACACTGCTTTCATTAACCATTCTCTATCAAGAATTTTCATGGCACTTACCGAATATTCTCCAGGCTCGCCTCCCATTTTCTGCACCATTTTCAATTTTGATACATTACCATCATTAAAAGAACAAACAGCATCATAAACACCAAGGGAAAGTGTTTCAATCTGTAGAAATGTTGTTTTAGGAACACGTGACCATATGACATTATGAAAACTTTCATTCGGGTTTTGTGTTTTTCCATGCAAACATTTTCTCAACAGATAAGGATGGGAAAGATCTCTAAATATAGGACGCATTGCTTCTACAACAGCAACCGGAAGACTATTTTTATGTTTGTAAGACTTACCTGATGCTTCAGCCTTTTTATATACACACCATGAATCTTCACCGACAGGACAAAAACCATGTTGAGGATATTCATTTGTTGACAGCTTATGCAGAAAAATGGCCCAGATAGCTTGCCGCATGCTCTGAACACTGATGAGTAGTTGGTATTGATGGTCGCTAGATAAAAGTGAGAATACAAAAGCGATGAATGTTGTGTATTTTCACAGCTAGGAAAGAGTTAAATGAAACGATGAAAAAAAAAAACTTACCGACAAACCGACAAAAAGAGCTCGAATGAGGTTAGAACGAGCTATATGTAACGATGAAAAAAGAAACTTACCAACAAGAAGAGTACGAATGAAGTAAGAATTGAACCTGAACTCCAACACTAATTACAGCATATGAGTGTTAAATTACACATGGCAAAAAGAGTTGAAGATCTGGTTTTTTTAAAAAATTTTTATTTATTATATTTTTTTTTAGTAATAAACTGCCTCCCGGGAAGGACTTCATTGTAACTAGCTCACATTTGTGCCACGCAAGGAAGGAAACCCGGAAAACTTCCAAGCAGCTAGTGGAAAAATTCACAATTCACACAAACAATTAAAATTAGCAATTCACACAAAAAATATATTCATCATAGAAAAACCACATATATGGTACAATAAAAAAAAATATTTAGACTATCTGAAAAGTCCACTATATTATACAATAACATAAAAATAAGACTTTGCAAATAATATAATCAATGAAAATAAGAAAGTTCCATCAATATTCAATATGTATTGTGATTAGGAAATAAACAAAAAAGAGGAAATGTACTATCAGGAAAACACAAAGAATATGTAGAGCATGGTGCGATGGCAATAAAACAGCATGAATAGTCATAGATAAATAAAACAGAATTTTTTCAAAATAATCAAAGCCTTTAAACTTCATTTTTTTAAGTGCAATAAGTTAAAAACCTTTTTACATTAGTGTTTTCTTAAATAAAAAAAGTCATTGGAAGACAGCTAATACCATCATCCTGAATAAAATTTATATCATAAAATGGTGTTAAACTCATTTTATTTTGTTTTACAGTTATATCATTCAATAACATAAAAAATGAGAAAGTTCCATCATTATTTAATATGCATTGTGATTAGGCAATAAACAAAAAAGAATACTTTAATACAATATTCACTGCAAATTATACATTAATATTCAATACAGGAAAACAACACATATATATGTACAATCAGGAAAAACAAAAACAAAAAAATGTATAGAGGTTGGTGCACTGGAAATAAACAAACACAAATACTAATTCAATGTAAAACAGCAAGAACAATCATAGTTAAATAAAACAGAATTTTGCAAAATAATCAAAACTTATAAATTTCATTTTTTTTCCAGAGCAATATGTTAAAAACATTTTTACATTAGTGTTTTGCTAAATAAAAATGTCCATGTGGAAGACAGCTAATACCATCATCCTGAATAAAATTTTTATCATAAAATGGTGTTAAACTAATTTTATTTTGTTTTACAGTTTCAATTTTATGGTGTTTTGTTGTTATATTTTGTTGTTGATGCCTCAAAAAAAGTTGATTATTTAGAACTGATTTATATAAATCAGCGGTAAATCGTTTTACTTGCTCTTTCTTCACGCCTTTTGCTGTCTTTTTTGCTCCATCACAGTACACCAAGCAGTACATCTTACATTTTAATGCAATGAACTCTTTTATTGGAGAGGTAGTTTCACATTTTAGTGCGCCTAAAACACCTTTATTCTGAGAACTAAAAAGTTCGTGGTCAGTGGGAAAATTGCTTAAATCCGTGATGGAGTTGAATGTAGTTTTTAGATCAGTATAAACGTTAGAAGTTCTGATTTCTAAATAGAGACTGTCCGTGTCTGTGTACAGTAGACTGCATTTATTTTGATAAAAACTTTTAAAGTAATTATAATATAATTTATACATGTGTAATTTCGAAAGCTCAAGAATAGTGAAACCAATATATATGGGTTTGTCGAGGCATAAATTTTTTTTTTGTCATTTTAAAAACTGAAAATTCTTCATTAATTATCTCAAAATTTTCAAGTAATGGACTAGAAAGTTTTTTTTTGACATTGTTTCAAAGTGAAGGCGCCCTCAATTTGAAGTCGTTTCCTTGGATTTTGTAAACTTTTTCCAAACCATGCGTTATTCATAAGCTTAAACAGATCTTTCTCAAATGCGTGTTTTGTGGATTGTCTCTTATTATTATTAAATGAAACATAGGGTTTTAACCAAGGTTCTTGTCGAAAACGTAAAACATTATGAATTTTTTGTAGAACCAGGCCTTTTTCTAAATAAAATTTTAAATTTAAATAATGTACTACGTAATTATATTTTGTATAAAAACATGGTGTGAGTTTGCGATTCTGTTTCGAAAGTTTAAGACCGTGATTTTTTATCAACTTTTTTTGGTATGGAGAAAACATATCCAATGTAATCTCAGTATGGTCTGGTTCTAGTGGAAAATCGTGTGAATCATGTAGTGTGGATGGGTATGAGAGATCAACCTCTAAAAAGTATCCGATGTCATCCTTTGTTGATAAATCTAAAACATTAAAATTTTTTATTTCAGATTCAGATAAAAATTTGAAATTACTGATAGGAAGAGACTGGGCCATTGTGTAGCCATACAAATTATTGGCATCAACTGCAATAATGTATGACTCTTCACGTTTTGGATCGAATATTTCGGGAACGAAGGGATTGTTAGAGCATGAATATCTCTTTCCTATATAACATATTCCGCCACGAATATTATTCTCGATCCACAGATACATGTTTGCATCTGTGAATATTTCAAACTCAACTTTCGTAAAATTTAATCCGGCGTTCCAAGTTAAGTCAGCAGCTGTAATGAAATGACATGGGTCTAAATTGTAGTATGCCATACATTTTTGTCTAAAAGAAGTAAAAACTTCAGCAAGTAAAATAACGTCTAACTGTTGATACAGCTTTAAGTAATCCCCAAAGGTTTTGCAACGGAATGATCTGAATATTAACTGAGCGAAACTATACTCATCGTTTGTTATATGACTGTTTGTTAAAGCATTGTAGAATGCTTCTTTTAGAGGTAAACAAGTTTCATTTAGTACAGCTGGACTTGAAAAATATGAATAAGGAAATATTCCTTTCCGTTTTAAAAGAAACTTGTTTTTCTCATTGGAATAAAATTCATTGAAAATAGGAAATGAATGATTAGAAATCACTAAGTTTTGTACTAAAGTAGCAAGCGACGTACTCAGAAATTGAAAGCTATCGAGAAACTTAATCTGATCAATTTAAAATGTAGTGAATTTTTGTGAATTAACGGGAATTATGCTGATTGATTTTGCATATTTGCTACTCAATTTTTGAAGTATCAGGTGGGAATCATATCCTCTTAAATTATGTATTATCACAGGTATAAAAAATGTTTTTATGTATAAGAGGTTGCATTTATTGTGTGCATAACCTCTAAAGACAGATGTAAAGTGATTGTGATCTCTTACTATTTTATCGCTTTTTAAAAACTTTTTACCGCAAATATGACATTTAGTGCTGCAAGGTTTATCACATTTAGCCATTGGTAAAGTTCTATGCATTTTATCGAGTAATTCAGAACATAATTGTTTTAATTTGTGAAGGAAATTTTCAACTGCATCGTCTCCACAATAATAATGATGAAAGATTATACGATCATTAAAATCTAAACACAGCATGCTGTAACTGTATGGGACATGTTGTTCTACACAGCACATGTAAAACTAGTGCTGGTGCTTGGCATGCTTGTTGAAATTGGAATTAGCATGCATTCAAAATCAGTGTAAATGGAAAATGGATGGTAAGAAGATTTTGCAAAATTACTAAACTTAATTATATTTTCTCCGATAGCAGGCATTGTAATTCTTTGAGCCTCGACTTTTAAACAAAGAGACTTGTGTAAATCCAAAGTTGATTGACGTTGAAATCCTACTAAGCAATTTTCACAAAATTTGTGAATGCCTTTTTTTGTGTTTAAGAGACTGTTGAATTTTTTGATTAAAAAATAATGACCGTTAAACAATAAAAGATTTATTTTAATTCCGGACATTTTACTTATATACAGAGGGAATATTTCTTTTTCAAAACCATATACGTTAATTTTAAGAGTGTTGACTTTTTCAAATTTTTTTATTTTAGAAACCTCCACTGGAAATTGAAGGAATTTATGTTTTATGAGTGGAAAAATTTTTTTATATTTATTAGCAATAGTAGAATTATTTTTGCAAGGATATAAAGCAGCTACAATGCAGTACAAGAAACATTTGTTATTCTTACATTTTATGTTTAAAAGAGCTTTTTTGTTTCTTAATTGTTTTGGCAAATGGGCATTGACACAACCACCTCGATTTCCTCGATAATTTCCGATATGAATATCGATGTACTGAATTTTTTTTATAACCCAGCCGCTACCGTTTTTAATAAAATTTTCGATGTCATTTTTGATTTTGGAAAAAGCGTTGTCAATGGATTTAAAAATTTGATATTTTGAAAGAATTCTTTCTGCTTTAGAACAGAAATAGAAGACTTGTGTTACTTCTTCATTATCAATTTCACGTTTAAACATTAAATTTAAGCATACAATTAAGCGTAATCTTAAGGAAACTGAACTATTTATTACATGAAAAATATATGATCGGGAGTCTCTATGCAGGGAATCAGGATCTTTTCATCGTCAACTATAGCTCGATAGCTGCGCATGTAGCCTCTAAATGCAGATCTTATGACATTAAACTGCATTGTTGATATATTCAACTAAAAATCAACCAAGAAATTTTTAACTATTATTTTTTAGACATATTCATGCTGTTTTAGATTTTATGCTCTGAGAAAGAGCAATATAAATGCTCTACATATTTGTAGAAACACCAGGTCTATATTATTATAATCCTGAATTTGTAGGCTGGTCTTTGTCATATTCCTGGTGTGCCTCCACAGCCTTTGCTAAAATGGGAAGTTGATCCAGAGCCAAATTAAAGCGGTTTCTTATCTCAGAATCCACAGTTTTAGAGAAGGCAATATAATAATTTTTGCGAAATTCTTTAATTTCCACGCCTATTCATCGACCTAGGTAAATGGAGTAGGGTTGAATTTTCACTGCGTCGCTAGCCGCAGAGGGCGGACATAAATTTAAGTCAAAGCCAGAAGCTGAGGTGTTTTTTTTTTCTTCTGTTTTTTTCGAGGAAGCATAAATTCAACATCATCTTCATCTTCTGAAAATGCTGCTTTTATTTTCTTTCTATCTAAGAATGATAGAGATACCAAATTTTCAGTTTCACTTTACGTAGCAAAGATTACGGGAAAAAAATATTTTTTTAATCTTAATTTAATAGTTAACATGAACAACGCAAATGATAGATTCGAAAAAAGAAAAAATTAATTTTTTTACTACAAAGAGAATAGAAACATGCATACCCTCTTTAGATGCCATCTTGAGATGATTCTCTGTGCAGAAGGGCTGTTGATTTGCGACTGATTTGAGTTTTCGATTAAGCTGCTTAAACATAATGTATCACCTTGAGCTAACATCTACTTTGTACGCACTTCACTTCATGGGATGATTGTTTTGCAAAATCGCATTCGGTGAAGGTTAAATGTGTCATAAAATTATTTATCAATAGAAAAATTGAAGGTTGTTCCGTTCTCATATTTCAAGATATGTGTTTCCACTTTATAACAATGTTGCTAGTTTTTCTAATAAAAAAACACAAGGACAGGGAAGAAACACAAAATAACATTCAGACAAAAATAATGAAATCTGAGATAAGAAAGAAATATTGCTTTTATTGAGTATTCTTAGAAAAGTTGTAACATAAAAAATACAAGGGGAGATCAAATGAAAAGGTACGAAACTACACGGTGGGTACAAATATAGACTTTATTCAAAATATACACCATAGGCCTGAGCACAACGATCCCACTGATGAACAAGCCGCAGGATTCCTTGTTCCCAGAATTCCTGTGGCTGTGACGAGACCCAGTCCTTCACAGTGTCCTTGAGTCGTCGTCCGAGTTGAAGCGCTTTCCTTTCAGGTGTTTCTTCAGTGGACCAAACACATGGAAATCGCAGGGTGACATGTCCGGACTGTAGGACGGATGGTTCAACGTCTCCCATTGGAATCTTCCAGTTCCATTTGTGTGACTCTGGAGACGTGTGGACGCGCGTTATCATGGAGCAGAACCACACCCTCCGTGAGCAGCCCCGGTCTTTTGTTCTTGATGGACCTGCGTAGGCGTCGGAGTGTCTCACAGTACACATCGGAGTTAATGCTTTTTCTGTGCTCGAGTAATTCTGTACTCGCATCATTTGGACGCCGCTTTTTATAAGAGCCTTTGCTATCTCCTGCGTATGCGGGCACCCGCGCATGATCCGATCCCAGTCAGAGTCTCCAATGGCATCCCGAGATGTCTCGCTACATTCTCCCTTGGAGGAATATGCAAATATTTAACTGTTTCATTTTTATGTCGTTTCGTACCTTTTCATTTGATTACCCCTTGTATTATACATTCATTGGAAGATTACAAAACACAAAATGCAATTAATGAAAGTTTACACACATCTAAAATTTATCCAAACTTCATAAACACTATTGATAATCATATATAAAATGCTTAAAAACTCTAAATGTACATTTTCTTTGTCACTGATTACAAAAGTTCTCTGAAGTTTTGCAGTGAACATATTTCTTGGGTACATGCGTAAGTATTGTCACAAAGTGAATTTTACATCAAGATCTGCAATCAAATGCTTGTCGACAGTTCATGGAAGGACTGTTGTGAAGTTCTCTGACAATATCATTGTTGTTCAAAACCTTAAAGTAGGCGACTTTCATTCTGCAATCCGACTCCACTGTATCCATAGGATGAGCATTCGCTGCTTGGATGCAGGACATCATATTTTCGTAAAGAGAATCAGTGAAGCAATGGACCACATAACCGTTAGTCGATCCAGTGCGCTTCAAGTACATGAAACCGTATCTCGGTTCGAGAGCCATCATTCCTGCTGAATAACTGATAGCAATTATGAGAGTTTCACAGTTAATTTTTCTCTTTTATATACTCGGATTTTCAAATGACCTCCAAAACATTTTGAAACTTGAATTGATACAAAGATTAGCTAAATTATTTGTTGACATATGTCAAAACATGATAATGCTTGAAATTATATACTTGGCAAGTTTGCTGGGAATATGATGAAAAGCAACAATTTTGCAAACGAAATTGGTGAGCCTCAAATTGTTTAACAAACTTTTCGTTATGCTCAATATTGTCAGAATCAAGGAGAGATAAGGATTGCTTTCGCACAAAATTGTGCAGGAAATAGAGGCAAAATTGACCACAAGTCAGTGATACAAAGCTTTGATATCGATACTGGTTCCATTTGCAATAATTGGAATTATTTTTTATGAAGTGTAAAATATTGTTATTGTTAGGGATTGAGCCGTAACTACAAAAATAATAACATGTATTGTTTCTAAAAGCTATAGCAACCCAATGACTGCCAGGTTTTCGCTTAGAATCTAAGTTCACAATAAAATATGAATAGCTACCTAGTGTTTGAGGCAATTCATCTGAAGCGTAAACACCTCCGAATTTGGAGCGAAGAAGGAGATCGCTGCATGCAAGCCTGCAGAGAGATATACTGTCCATCTTAATAATCTGTGAAAATACTGCGATTTTTGTCGATCTCTATAACATTTCGATACTCTGAAAACACTATTAAATTAACTGTTTCCGGTAGTGCTTTACTAAATTTTAAATCTATTGTTAAATTGCCATTGCGGGAAATACTCTCGTGCATTCCGTCAGCGCTGAGATCAGGTGTTAAATCTAAAGCGAACAAAGTATACCCATCCTTATATTCACTGAAACTGATATTAATGTCCTGATCCTTATGGTACCGACCTAAATCAGTGAATAGACTCATATAACATCTGCTGTAACAGTTAGAACCATCAAATTTCGGTTGAAAGGGTTTTGATGGAATCATTCGATTTCCGTCTAATACACAAAGGTATGTTAAGTCATAATGCTTAAAATTGAATGGATTCTTTGGGAAATCACCATTGAATGCATTATTAGAAACCATACCCATTATAAGTCGTGTCGGTAACTGTCCAATGAATGCATTTGGAATAGTTATGGATTGCATTCCTGAAGAAAGGGCGAAGGACTTCACTTCTGTCGACGAATTGGCATTTTAATCGCCCCGTTCCCTAGTGCTGTTTCATGACCGATCATGATCGATGGTGCTACTTTCACTTTCCTAACAAATAACGACGCATGTTGTATAACCATTTTAAAATCGTGCGTAGCTGACATCATTGTGAAAGAATCTTTATTTCTTTCTAATTTAATGCGTAGATTCACTGAATTGATAAGAAATTTGCTCTGATTACCTAGGTCGAAATGTAATGGACCTATCAAGTCCATTAGTTTGCTATCTTTACAGATGTTATACCTGGTTTGATAACCAGAATTTACATTATCAGCCACATTAGTGAGTTCTACCAAATCATGCTTGGAAGCAGTGTCTTTGTAGAAAAGCCCTGCTGTGAGCATCGATTCCTGGACGGTTCTCGGTGAAAGCAAAGCATCGAAAATGCTGTAAGCATAGTTTGCTTGTGAAGAAACTTGTTTATCATTTAGTGTCACTGAACATTCAGAAAAAAAGGTGTTGAGTAGGTAGTTGATAGGTGCGACTTGGTCTGGTGTGCTAATTACTGCTCCACTTTTCTTTTTTATTTTCACTTGGACTTGCAACAATGTATGACTCAAATCGATGTAATTATCCCCAGTGCCACTTACGTAAAATTCTATAGGTGTCTTATCACTCAGAGATAATACAGGAAAAATTTCAGTGTATGAACTTTCTTCAGTCGAGAGCTGAATAGGATTGACTTCGAAAAGGTCGTAAGCATTGGAAACACAAGCACACGCTCGCGAATCCATATTTAGGAGAATATGTCTTCTTTTAATTTCTTGCGGCTTCGCTTGGCGCGTTGCGAATGATTTTTATTATAGGATCTCTATCTTTTTATACCCGAGCCACTCTGGATTTTATGAAGAAAGTCATCTTTAATCTGTTTGGATGTTTCACGAAATCGCGATCTCGCAGTCTTTCAAAGACGAACCTGAAGCAACATCTGACATTACCTTTGAGCCTGCACTTAGGATATGTTTTCCGAGATATTTTCCTGCTTTCATTGCTATGGAAATTATAAATCGGAATAAATTGGAGAACATTCCATACCCTCTTTGGTGGCTAACTCCATGAAAATACGGCCCACTTCCTGACTGTACCTGTGACAAGTAATAATTCTCGCAAGCTTTTTGATCCAAATGCATTCTCTCTCACAGTCAGAATCGAAATGATTCTGCACAGCAATAGTAAAAGTTTTATACTGTTCTACGACGGAAAGAAAGAACTAAGAGTGATTTTCCGCTCGTAAAAATAATACCATCTCCAGAGCTACTTTTCAATTCGATTTCTATACAATCAATATAATTTTTGCGTAGGGGAAAATACAAAGGTCTTTGATAATTTATAACGATTTGATCTTCTTTGGTTGACATAACAGGAATTATACGAAGGAGTGGGGCAATAGTGTCCCCACAAAATGCGATTCTATTATATCACTATAGACATAGATTTCAGTGATTCCTCAATCTAATTCCAGTTGATAGTCTGATATATGAGTGCCACCATAAAATGTTGAATTTTTGAAACCTAGAAGGTCTTTCAAGCCGTCTTGAAAAGTAACACTAGATGTATCGGGTATATGCATTTTCACTTTATTATTAGCTAAATGGTTAAAAGCCAGATGTTTAAAAGAACGAAACAGTTGCTCTGAGGTTTTATAAAATCCCTCTTCTAGTTCTAAATTCTCTGTTTTTTTCTCTTTTACTGGAACCGTTGGTTTATCAGTAATGCTAACTCGAAAATGTTCATTCAGTGGAGGTCTTTTCACTTTTTGCAATACATGTAGAGTTTTACCGGTTAAAATAACATCTTTCGTCATGCTCAACATCCTCATAAGCAAAGGAGCATATAATAACCGGAATTCGAGCTCAACATTTCTTTGAACAGTTATTTGAACCTTATTCTCTGTAAAGTCGAAAATAAAATCTGCCGCTCCTCCAATCCCAGTCTGCATAAGATTAAAATTTATATGCTGGAATATTTCATGATGCATATTGTCGAGATCGGTATACTTATGATTAAACCTGGTGGCTCGAATTATATAATGCCTCTTAAGATTTCTAGCAATAATTTTTAGACGATTGTCTTTGTTTGTCTTTGAAAGTTTTCTAAACACAAAACTCTCTGAATTTTTTATAATTCTATCCTCTCTCGGTAAGTGTAACATTGTTAACAATCGCGGTGCATCAACAGCTGTCAAATGTAGTTCATAATTCGGGCGATATACACGATTATATTCTTTTGATCCAATGCAAAAGAGACAAAATGCCCACATTTTTCTTCAATACTTTGGTTAATTGTATCGATTATCTCCTTGTCTGAAGTTCCCTCTTCAATTTTCACTCTGATTTCATGTTCAACATAATCCTTTTTCCACAATTTTAGTTTCTTCATATGTTATCGAATATTTATTATTGTGATTTCCGATATTAAAACCATGTTCGGGGAACGAAAATTTCTGACAAGCCAAACTTCCCACGCACCTGACAATA
>BMAO01037610.1:0-48055 GCA_019973975.1 Trichonephila clavata | reverse complement strand
AAATTGAAAATTCTTTCTTTTAAGGTTTGGATCGACTTGATTCCCCTAAAAAGTATTTTTTTCTTAATCCTTTAAAAATAACTAAGGGTGATATAAAATCATAAATAAACTTATCAAAATTCAGTACATTCATGCGCTCTTAAATATAAACATCTTTAGAAATTAAAGAAATAATATCCCATGAAAAGTCTCAGTAAAAAAAAAAGGTGTTTTGAATTCAATACATGGATTTTCTAGACGATTCGAAGAAAAGGAGAAAGAAAGAAAAAGACTAAACAGGAAATAAAAGACGAAAAAAAATATTAATGCAAATATACAAATTATAAGATTCAAAAGATGTTTACGAAAGTACAGATTTACATTAAAACTGCATTTTCTTGTACATGAATGTTAAATTTACGTGTCCTGAAGACTATTCATTGAAGATTTTTTTATATTCATTATGTACATATTTTTATACATGTTAAAAAGAAAATTGTGCAAACCTAAAATTTACCCTACTGTCAGAGTTGCTAATACTGCTAGATAATTGGTAGAGTAAAAAAAAGAAAAATCATTAAGTTTAGCGGGTTCTCGAGCGTATTTTACTTAATTAACTTCTGGGAAAACTTTATTACTATGTTTAACATCAGAACCACGTCTTGTAAAGAAGCCGAGTTGCATGCAAATGTGCAATACTATCTAAATAGAAGTTTAGTGAATTGAAGAGAGGAGAAAGGACCAACATAGCAGGAATGACAGGCGAATGGGTATTCGTGAAATTGAAGAATTCGTCGGTTCAACAAATGTTATTGAGATCAGAGCAATTTCCCCGGGAGTACATATTGCTATTCGACGTCTTCTGTTAAAGGTATAAAGATGCAATAAAAACTTCTGATAATACTTATCTGATATCGTTAAATCATTTCATACATTTATTTTATTTTTATGTTGGTTTTTCAAAAATTTTGAATAAGCTAGTTAAATTTAAATCCTGGGTATCATGAATCTTGCTAGAAACAATTTAAGTTTGTCGCAAAGTTTGGGATAATGTTGTTTCTAAGTTAATTTTGAAAAAAATAAATAAACGATGTACTTTTGAAAGACATATAAATATATGTATGAACAATGGATTAATTTGCATTAAAAGTTTGAAGTTTACTTGTCTTATTGTTTCTGAGAAGTAGATATATGAAAGCTATTAATTTACACTGCTCGCCTAATAAAAAGAAACGCCAGAGCAAAGCATACAACCCATGTGAAATTTTCATCATGTGTTGTCAGTGATGAAATATGCAAATCATTAATATTATAGCTCAGAACCACATTACGAGCGACCATAGCGCCTCGCAAGCATTATATAAAGAAAGAACGAATTGGCGATTTCAAATACGGCATTTTTTTTCTTTGCGTAAGCTATTTACCTATGCCTTGAGGAAGACACCGAGTGCCTTTGACTAAGTTTTTGAATTCAAGCGAGGAAGAATATAAGCCTATAGCAGTGCTTCTCAACTTCCAATATTTGCGACCCCATATTCAGTCCGAATATTCATTGCGCCCTCCTTCCATGGAAATAACAATGAAGAAATTAAATAATACTATACATTGACACTAAAGCTACAATACGAGTTTAACTTCTTAAGTGCCACCTTCGTATATATACGTCTCACTCAAATTATACGTTAAATTCCCCGGACATATGTATACGTCCTTCCGAAATACGATCTTTTTTAAACACTGCTATCCATAAATTTATTCCAAAGGCTTTGGGATACAAGAAAGGGACCTTGAAAGTGTTTATGATGGATTTACTTATATCAGAGGATTTCTTATTTGTTCCTTTTCTTTCCCTCCCCCTCTTCAATACGTTACATACACGCCCCTACGTGAAAAACGGAGGCATTGAGGAGCGAATTGCGTAACGTTTTTAATCGGCAGTTGAGGGATTTTTTATAAAACGTACAAATTATCAATATAAGTGTTTATTTTTGTGAATAACTTTATATATGAGAAGAGCCCATGGGGTCACTGGTAATTATTAAATTTGTTTTTAACTTGGTATTGTTAAATTAATTATAAAATATATTGTGCAGTACTGATACATTATTTTATCAGTTTAAGTGTATTTAATCAGTTTAAATATTAATTAATTTTTTTTTGATTTTCTCAGAATGCATTTTGTTTGCTGACTTAAGTAAATTAATATTTTTTAAATAATATTTTTTTTGACTTCTCAATATGTACGTGTCCCCCTTTGTAGAGTTATAACGCTCACCTACAGTTGAAGAAACGCTGGTTTGTAGGGGTTACGGGATGTCCTTCAGAAAACTGGTCAATGTGTTGGACAAAGGAGAAAATGAAGCAACTGTGATAGGGATTTGTCATTGCTGGATGCACAAGGAAACGAAGGAACGACGGGCCGATTGCCCCTACATCATTGCACCACTACCCATGATTGCAGGTGGATTGTGCGCCAGGAAAGTGATGGATCGCGCAGCCACATCACGAACCATATCACAACAGATTCGGTTTGTTATGCCTCATTCGATGTCCACTTAAAGTATTCAACGCAGTTTTCAACCGAGTGGAATGTCCGCAAGGCGTCCATTGCTTCGTTTGCCCTTGACTGGAAACCACATGCGTTTGAACCACCAACGGTGCGATGAACGGCGGACATGGAAAACGGAATGGAATGACATGTTTACTGACGAATCCAGCTTCTGCCTGTACCAACACGATGCTTAGATTTGAATTCGGAGACAACGTGGCAAGAGGCTGCTGAAGTTTTGTATTATGCATCGCTACACTGGTTCTGCACTCGGTATTATGGTGCAGAGATGGTATTGGACTTCAATGCCACACTCCTCTAGTGGATGTTGCCAGTATCCTGAACAACCAGTACTAAATCTCTGATGTGTTGAAGCCCGTGTTCCTCCCATACATTCAGCGCTTGCTATCAACCATATTCCACAGGATAATGCACAGACACACGTGGCATACGCAATATTTAAGAGTTCTTTTTACCCTTCAGATTGAATTGCTTTCTTGGCCAAGTTGTTCTCCCGATCTATTTTCAATCGGAAACGTGTGGCCCATGCTTGCACAACGACTGGTTAGGAATACACTACCTGCTGCTATACCAGGTATACTTAGACAATATGTGAAAGCGGCAGGGACTAAAGTACCCCAAGGATACATCGAAAGCCTCTTTGATTCTATGTCGAGGCGTGTGGCAGTGGTTATAGCCTACAATGGTATATAAGCTAGTTACTTATTTTGTCATCATCCACACGGCACAAAAGGTAGTAATTTTAATTTTTGATATCTGTACAACATGTTATCTGCTAAATTGTTTTCACTGTGATATGTGTGGTTCTTCTCGATGTTGCCTTTTGTGTAGCCAGTAGTATATATTATTATGAAGGGAGTTTTGTTCATCCGAAAACATACTACCTCATAATATAAAATTGAAAATACTTTTAAATCTTTAATTTATAAACTGTTTCACCTGAAGAAATTATTATTATTATTAAACAATTCTAACTAGAAAGGTGAAACTACTAAATAACGCATATTACTTTCATTTTTATTGTATACCCAATATTGTATCATTATCAACTTCCTGTAATTAAAGAAGGATTCAAGCAATAATATTTTTGCTGTGTTGAATGGTTAAAGTAGGTTATAGTATTTTCTACACATTTAACGATACCTAAATTTTCAGAATACACTAAAGCAGTCTTAAGAAAGAAGAAATCCACAGGAAAATTTGTTTTAAATCAAATAAATATAGCCAAAAAACATCAGGGTTCTGCCAACTAGCTACACATAATATGGAAGTTTAATATATTGTATAGTCGATATTGATTCAAATAAAACAACTTCAGTAATCAAATTCAACAAACAACTTTTTTTATTCAAAGTGTGTCATAAATATTGTATCGAATCCCGATATTTTCCAATTAATACCAATAAACTTGATGATATGTTCGTCGATAAATGAAACATGTGTTTTCGCAGTTTACCACGAAAATGAATGAAACTGAAACAATGTTAAAGACTCAATATAAATTAAATTGTTGCTTACTGAATTAATTAATTTACTAACTTTATATAATTAATCAATTTGTAAGAATAATTTCCTCATAAGAATGAAGAACATTAAAAAGTCAGAAAATTCTGCTTAAAAGTTTTCGATTTACGATAATTTAAAAAAGACATTTTCTCGAGTTTAACTTGTCACAAATATTTAATGATAAAAGTTTTCAACAGAATGCCATACGAAGTTATTTTCACCGAATGAAAGATATTGTTTAAAAATTTATGAAGTTTATTAGTTACATAATACATTTATGAAACATTAAATTGTTATAGTTCAAAATGTATATACGCTTGAATATCACGTTTAATTAAACTTTTAAATCAAAATTTCTGTTTAATTTCATCCGAAAGTTTTGGAAGCAACAAAGTTCAAAAATATACAAATAACCATAAAATTCTAAAGAAAAATATACTAGTTTATAGATTTCTACTACTTTATATTACTTTATGGTGCATTAAAGAGAAAAATAAGGGAGATTACGATTAATTCAATTGTATTTGAATTAATTTAAATGATCAATGTTTCTCCAAAAGTTTTTCCCCAATAATCGCTGTAATTAATCATCTAATTCAAATAAAATTTGAAATATTAGCTATTTCGACTATTAAATTCTACAAAAACGCATGGTTCTATAAAATATAAAGTATTTTTCAGAAGTTAGTATACTATGTTAATTAAACTAAATAATTATTGTATTGTACACATTATTTAGTTCATTTTGAACTGATAACATTAACACTAATTTTGTGTAGCTTTGTATAAAATAGGGGAGGTTACTATTTACCATTTTTTACCTTTTTTCAAAAAAAGACTATTCTTTCTCATAAATTATTCTTTTCATTCAATACTAAACCCCAGATATCAAAAGAAAAAAAATAATGCACAGAAAGCTACTCTATAAATAATTTCCCCATTTTTTTCTAAGTTTACTCTCTTAAAGTGTAAGTCTTAAAATTACTTAAAGAAATTTAATATTTTTTGATGAACAATTAACCGTATTTACTCGAATCTAATTCACACTATTTTATCAGTGTTAATGCTATTGAAAATCGTATGAGGCTACGAATCGAAGGCAAAACGTTTGTTGGATGGTGAAAATTGAGTTGCTACCCTTTTCAAAAGGAAAAATGGCCCACTGCATTGATAACCACTTGAATCGATGACTTATCTCATTCTGCAGTTGATCTCCAGTATTCAGTCGATTTTAAACATCGTTGTGATCTCGTATTTAAGAAATTTTTTGTATGAGTTTTCTTTTAATCACCTTGTGACAACCGACTAGAGGTTGGTGCTTAGGGGTTCGAGTAAAGATCAGCCATAAGAATTTTTAAATTCAAATTTATTTTCTCCCTTTTACATAATCCACACAACTAAAGGTAGAAAATGCACTAATAAATTACTTAGAAGAGCAATCGCAGGGCTTAAGACTGCTTAAAAGAAAAAGAATAATCTACTCTGCTAACTCTTAGAACACTCTCAACTTCTACGCTAGAATTCGCCGTAATTATCTCTCCTGTCGTAAATCTTAAGCACAGCTTTATCACTTTTATTCTCCAATTATCAATAATCCACCATCCAGCGTTTACCCGTCGACCAACATCGCGAATTTAAATTTCAAAGCTTTAACAGAACAACTCATTTGAATAAATCAAGTCTTCTTCATCTTCGAGAGATAGTTTTCAGTAGAACATACAGATAAAAAGAATAATTTTACACTAAGAGTAACAGTAGAAGGTTCACGGAAAGACACGTTACAACCTAAAAGTCAAAGATATCGCTTATAGCATCAAGATGAGCTTACTATGATGCAAGTATGAAACGGGAGGTAATCTTATATACAGAAAAATAGATAAACAGAGCAGCAGTCACTGAAAATTTGACACGGGTGAAACAAATATATGTCGATGGCGTAAAGAAAATGACATAACTTTTAATTGAAAATGTTTCACAGTCTTTAATAATTCTGTTATATTTTCCTATAATACATTATTTTCTAAGCATGTTGCACTGAAGACAACTTCGTGTGGAAAAATAGTGACACAGGCATCAATTCTGAAGTTAACTGTGACAATGGGAATGAAGAATGATTTTCAAAACATGAGGCTGACGATTAGAGTAATTTCAGGTTCATGTATGTAGTTGAAACTTTTTAATATATGTAAAATAGTTTAATTGTTAACTTCTTATTATTTCTCATATAATTTTTTTTTTTAAATTTCTTATGTATCGTATATGGATGAGCCTTTTACGCAATTTTTTATTTTTTCTCAAAAATGTGTAGAGAATCGGGGGAGCGGTTTAGATTTTAATAAATATGGTATGGTTTTTTTTTTTCAAAGTACAAAAATGCTTTTTATGAAAAATTATACAGTGTTTTGTAAAATATAATTTCAATCTTTTCAAAAATATATATGATACCAAAATTGTTTTAAGTTTCAATTTCATCTGAACACAAAAATATACAATTATATTTTATCCAATTACTTCACATAGACGGATTTCAAACTCTTTGATTGTTTGAGAAAATATCAAAAGATTAAGGGAACCTGAGCATTAATTACTTTACTAGAACGTATTACTCTATGTTAATAGCTTTAAAAGAGAATTATGAATGCAAACATTCTTAATATACTGTTTTAAATTTATTATGAATACTTTATGCTTACCTATCTGCCCACACACAAATCTAAAAAAAACGTAAACTCACTCAACAGAAGTAGCATTCTTAAACTGCTGCTAGCTAACATTGATTTAACAGTTTTTAAAAGAATACGAGTTTAATCAAAACCATTATGAGGAGGTGGAAGTTACAGTAAAAGGCATTAAATTGAAAGTTGAGAAAAGAGCTACATTTTCATTTTCTGCAGAGGCGTTCCGTAAATCGCTTTTTTCATTCCAAAGCGAGAATGAAGATGAAAATTCCATTTTTACTTTAAATGGAATTTTGCATTCCTCAGTGGTCCAAAAAGAAACGTTCAAAATTGTCTTCCGCTTCGAACCGGTAAAAGCATTTTATGCTCGCTTGATCGTTAGACGTTTCAAAGCGTGTGCGATGCAAATAAGAGTACCCAACACTTTCAACGAAATGTAGCAACCTTAGGATTGTATTGCTGCTACTGTATTTCTTCGCTTAATGGAAGGCTAAAAAAATTTGCATGGCTTGCTTCAATACACAGCTTTACATTTCTATTGGATGGATTTTCATCATGGAGGAACTTTAAATCCCGTGATAGGGAGTAATGAGCATCGAAGAGAAACGCATTACCGTATCAGGAATACAGTACCTCATGAATAAATATTTAATATCTTTAGAAAAAAAGACTCCATTCTAAAGAAAATCAGACTAGAACTTCAGTTAGTGCTGGCAAACATATTAAATAATTTTCCTTTAGGCTTCCTTTTAAAAAATTTCAAATCTCGAAGAACTTGTCTTATCATAGCTTTTGTGATCGCAGGAAAATTAAATTTCCTCAGAAGAACGAAATTGCATTAGAGATGAATAAGGTTTCATTCTACTGGACTGTGGAAGAATTCAGGTAAAATTCAAAAGGAGGTTTTTTAACGGAATATATATTAAAACCGACGCAGAGGTATTTCATATTTAGAGTGGTGAATTATTTTCAGGCTGATAGAATATCAAGGTTTTTCTTTTTTTAAGAGAAAAAAGGATATATCTGAATAGTTTAACGGGATGTATTAAGATTCGAACCATATTTTCTTCCTTTTTTGAATTAATATGATTTAAAGAATAAATTATATGTTTACGTCTGTTTAATTCGAGATTTATTTGTTAAATAGGTTGTTTATATATCAGACATTTCCGAAGGTTTGAATAGTGTTTAACTGTGAGTAATGGCATTATTATTCAAACTTATAAACAGCCTGTATTCAAAAGTGCGTAGGTTGTTTTACGAGTAGTATATCGCTTATTTTTACTAACATCAAAACTAAAATTAATTTCACGCAATTTTGTTACAAGTATACAACTGCTGACAGTAAAGTTCGGCGGATGAAGTCAGAACGGACGATCTGGCAACACTGGTGAAACAAAATGTTGCATATACGTAGCGGTAGGTGTTGAATATCCGCCACCACTGTCATTCAGTTGAGCGTCATTTATGTTCCGAGTAAGACTTGTTTTACAAAGTGTGTGTACAGTTTGTTGGTTTTTAACTGAAAAAAGGAAAATCAGGAAACAAAAGAGCAATTTAAAGTTTTGTTTTAAGCTTGACAAGACACCGAAAGAAACGTTTTCGAGGCTGGTACGTGTCATGAAGATCAAGCACTTTTCATGAAGTGTGTGTACGAGTGGTTCGCCTGTTTTCGAGAAGGCCGGGAAAGTGTTTCTGATAAAACCCGTAGCTGAAGACAGGCAACCTCCGTCAGTGACGAAAACATTGGGAAAGTGAGGAAATTAATCATGAAAGATCATAGATTATCTTTGCGCCAGATAGCCGATGAATTGCAAATTAACCGTGAATTAATACGACAAGTCGTTGCCCAGTACGCACAACAAGGTTCATGGTTTTCGGTTCACGACAATGTTCACCCTCACACAGCCTATATCGTCAAACAGTTCCTGCCAAAAAAGGGGGTGATGCAAATTGAAAATCCGCCATACTTGTCAGATTTCTATCCCCTCCAGACTTCTTATTCACTCAACTGGGAGGTGACTATTACGAAGGACGTAAGGTAATTTTCGTTAATATTTCCTCTACGTTAATGTTACATGACTATCCACCGAACTTTATTGGCAGAGGATGTATATTTCTTGTGTGCATTAAACAGCGAATTACATATTTTTTATTCTTAACAATGATTTTGCCAATATAGTTGCGTAATTTCATATATTTTAGAGTTTTAAAAAATATCATGAATATAATTTTACCATTGCTGAAACAATTTATTTTCAGGAACTAAATTTAATTTCACGAAGTTTTGTTACATTATATTTTTTTTCGTGGATTAAATAGTGAATTAGATTTTTTTTTTAATTCTTCATGAGGATTTTGCCAATACGTGTATAATTTTAGATGTGTTAGAGGTTTAAAAAATATCAGCACAATCGGTTTTCTTAATTTCCGAATTTATCTAAATTTGCACTTAAGAAGTTTGTGAGGATTTATAATAAACCATTACACGTATCGGAATATAAGTTTTCTGCTTCTTATATGGGCTCATTGAATAAACAAATCAAAAATAAATAAAAGATGCAACGTTTACTACTGAAATATTGGAACGTATCAGTTTCTATTAAATTATCTCATGAGAAACAACTCTAAAAATAAAATTTTAACCTTCATTCCATCATTACCTAATTATCATAAACTCAAATATCTTAGCTGATGTATCCATAATAAAATCAAATTAAAAATTTATTCCTTGATGAAAATTTGTTCGAATACTTAATAGCATAAAAAGCATAAGATAACAATCAAATAGATTATGTGTTAAAAGTAAATGTGTGGTACTTATGAAATAAATGCTACATGGAAGTAATCTCCATGCAAATTTAATGAAACATTATGTTACAACATATTTTGTGTATGTGCAAAAGAAGTTTACAAAACAAATTATATATTTTAACAAAATGAAATTTTCAGTGTAAGGCATATGTACTATGAAATGAAATGGCATATAGTATGTGTGAATATCTGAGCCTCTTTACGAAAATATATTTATTAAAATAATGATGTAATTTTTTTAATAATATGGAAATGGTAACCAAATATTTACATAAAAATAATCATCGTACAAAATTTTATTCAAATTTTTATTAATAATTTCAATTTTATGCATTTAAAGTATCATCAGTGGTTGAACTCTAAATAATATAAGTAAATTGCACAAAACAAAATACATACTTTCCTTTTTATCTCTAATGTATTATTATATAATTTATACAAAGATGTTAATCTTAATAATTTAAGCAATAAGTTCGATTATATCCTGTAAAATAATTTACTGTTTATGAATTAGAGATAAGAGCATTACATTATGCATATGAGGCAGTTTTAAAAACATTTTATTAAGCAGGCAATTATTATATCATCCTTAATATTTACTTTATTGTTTAAGTAAGAGCAATTAAATACATTGTCATGGATATTGCTAGTAATTTACGAGCACAGTAAAATAACTGAGTATATGCTCTTTACTTATTTTCATTAAGTAAACAATATTGTTATTATTATTATTTTACTTAGCGTGAGGCATAACGGACATTTATCGACTTCAATAACAAATTTTCTTTTTTCCAGGGTTTTTTTCCCGCCAGTTTTCAAAAAATGGTTAATTAAATATTTATGTGTGAGAAGACTTACATAAAAATAAATAACTACTTATGCCCAATGCATTTTAAAAAAGGATTTTTTTTTATTTGATGTGCCTTGGCATTTGCTCTAAAGTAAACAAACTTCAACAACTAATAGTATTAAAATTCGGGTGACATATCAATAATCTCTAAAAAATAAAATTACATTTATTTCGAAGTTCTGTCATTTTAGGGATAAATAATTTTTTTAGTTTATTTTAACAAATTTTTAAAGAAATACATGCTACATATAATGCATAATGAATTGTATAATACCTAATAAATATATTTTTTTCCTTAAAATCAGCACATTCACTGATTATATAGGACTTTTATTTAGGTAATGAGTATATTTATTTCCGTAATTAAAAAATTATAAATATATTTCTTCACAAAAATATATTCCCAGCATTCATTTAGTTTTAATTATTTTTTGTGAAAGAAATATTCTAAATTTTTTTTTAGTTTAAAAAACACATTATTTTGTTTTTTTTCTATTTTTTCGGTATATATATATAGCAAATGAATAACATTCATAAAAACATTTCATTACCGTTAAAATACTTTTATGTTCCCATAGGTTTTATTCCATGTATTTCAAGTTATTTTAAAATATGTAATTTTAAAATGACTTTTGCTCTCTTAATATTTATTTGATTCTCTTTGGAGTAAAAAAAGTTTAATTGAAAATGGTTTTTTCCTGTGTTGCTTTTTCTAAACCAGATTTTTGATAAGATTAGTCTGTAGTCTGAAAGCTTATTTGAGATTTACTTTTATCTCAAAGGATTACACTTTTAAATTCGAACATCTTAGGTACTTCACTTTGATGACCATTAACTAGGATTGAGAGTAAACCCCACAGGTCAGTGATGTTTATTTTCGGCTCAGATAAATTTATTAAGGACTATTAAGTGTTTGATTGTATGATTACTCCGAACTCTCTCTTCACTCAAATATCTTAAACATATAAAACAATTTATAAAAAAAAAAACTTTTTTGTCAACTAAATTCAATTCTTTAAACACATATCTTTAATTATTTTAATGAATTATGAAAAAGTAACATTCATTGACAACAGTAGAGTTTTTTCTTGTAGCAGAGCATATAGTCATTTTTTTGAAAAGAAAACCAGTTTGGTATTAAATGCTCAAGTGTTAACTTTATTAACTCTATAAAAAACATAAAATGATTAGTTTTAAAAACAACAAAAGCAGAGAGGGAGATTTATTACTTTTTCAAATTTTTGTAAGCTAAAAACTGTAAAGTGCAAAGTTTTAATATTAAACTAGATCATTGAAATACCTAACAGAGCTACATTATATGATTTGATATATCTTGTAGAAATCAGTTAAAATATAATAGTATACAGTTAAAAATCTTCGTTTTACTGAGATGCAATATTTACGTTAAATCTATTATAAGTGTGTACAAGTAATTTATTATAAAATGTATTGTAAATAATGTGCTATGCAACTATCATGTGCACGGACTTAAAAGCATATTTGTTTTATATTTATTTAAAAATCCATAAAATTCTTAGAAGTATATTATCCTTATAATGCTACTCTTTCATCTCACAGACTAAGCCTATCACAAATAAGCTTGTACTCGCCCTCTCCCCCCCCAAAAAAAAAGGAACGTGCGACAAAGTACATTCATATGACTTTGGCTACTAGAGATAAAGATATTTCTTTTTCACAAAATATTTTCCGTGTAGAATTTTTAGAGCAATGTTTGTCTGAGAGAAGAATGGGTAGCAGTAACGTTTGGGATTAAGAACCTATATCTTAGGTTTTTTTCTGCATTGTAGGGACGAAATCAAAACGTTTTCACGGATAAAACTTTTGGGACAAAGATCTGAGACTATCCGTGCATTATTAAAAGTAATAAGTGGTGATGAAAATATCATTTTTAGGATGAATCGGAAAACGTAGATTTAATTTAGGCCCAAAATCACGAATTAACTGGTAGTTACATAACAATGTATAATTGGTTTACTTCGATACCTTTAACTGACAAATTTTGAAAATTCTAATGAATTTCATAGTTGTCGGAAATATTCGGAAAAATAAAAGAGGAATATTCTTCCTGAACACTTAGAATTGGGATCTCAAAGTGTAAGAAATTATATGTACTGCTTTGACCAAGCTACAAGATTATTTTACCACATAAAACAAAACGAAACAAATATATTGTTCTATCTACATTCCATGAAAAATCGAATATAATGAAGATAGTGGAAAACGGAAATAATTGAATTTTACAATGCACCAAAAAGAGCCGTAGAATCATTAGATCAGATGTGTAACAATGTATCATCACAGTAGAAAAACATGTCGATGACATCTTTGTGTATTTTATGGCATAATAAATATCAGTTTAGTGAATGTACATGTTATATATATAAGCATAATATGGCACGCAAATCTAAAAAAGCATTATCTAGAAGGAAGTTTGCGATAAAGCTAAGCCATCGTTATCCTTGAGCCATGGATAACGAAACGTCTAAATGTATCAACTTTGCCTCAATCAACAAGGACAATTGAACTTTTGAATTTGGAACATAAAATTGAACTACCTGCACAATCGTAAACTAAAAAAAAAGGAAAATTTGTTATTTTTCTAAAAGAAACTTGCGTAGAATGGCCCGCAAATTTTGTTTATTACGTTTTCGAGCAATGTGTGGAGAGCATCATGCTAATATTTGTAAATATTGCTTCAAAAATAAATACATTTTACTTTTTTGCTTAGGTGAAGATTAGATGTCATGAAATCATCTGCAGGTAGTATAATATTTATGTTATTAACTTTAAAATATGTGTTTTAAGTATACCAAAACCCATGTCGTCTGGGAGAAGAATGAGTACCCCATTCCCGTAAGTTTTTCAAAGGGTAGCACATATTCTGAGGTTAAAGCAATTAACGAAATCATAATTAGAGCCAATTACTTGTCAAGCTAAACAACAAATAAAAATTATTCTCGTAAAATTTGCTTAAAACAGGTTTAAGAATATTAAAAATTGATGTATAAATCCTGACAAAAGATAGTTTTGACAATAATCCACATTTACCAAAATGTCATATATTAGTCTACATTTAAATCTAATATTTAAAACCTATCTCTCATTATAAAGATAATGTACAAGAATAAAAGTCACATTGAGAGGTAATTACACTGAAGAAGAAATTTAAAAGAAAAATAGGACACTTCAAAATATAATTAAACTATATCAATTAATTTTCTTTGTAATATCACATTAAAAGCCTAAATTAAAATAAATTATAAGAAATTGAAAAATTGCATTTCTAAATTTTCGCATAGTTTTTTCTTAATAAAGTGGTATAATAATAGTCTTTCTTTGAACGCAGTAATGAAGAAAAAATAAAATTGTTTGGTAAACTTAAGTAGATTATACTTCTTAAAATTCACGTCTTCTTTAAAATAAATGGCTTTATTGGGAAATTATAAGGAAAGATATGTCGAACTTTGGAAGTAAAAATTACTAATGAAAAAAATTACAAATAAACTTAAGGCAGTAACCTTCCAAATAAAGGAGCTTAATTTTATTTTAATATTCAAAGTATTAATAGTTAAGCTTATCAAGAAGCTATCATAACAAAAATGTGCACTGTCTAAAATCTGTTTTACTAGAATATGTATATTAATAATATGTAAAAACTTTGATAGTGTATTAGATAATAATTTTTCTAAATGTGTAAAATCATTATGTAAGCAAAATTGTGAAAGAATCATAACAATAATTATTTAAAGCATTTAAAAAAGTCAGCGGTATTACTAGTAATTTAAGGTAATCGTCTTCACTCAAAATTATTTTTTTTTAAATTGGATTTTTGAATTTTGTTTGTTTGTTGGTGTACTGCCAATTAAAAGCACAAAAATACTAACAAGTTTATATAAAATATTTTTTGAGAAACTACGTGATTTTTGAAGTAACCTCGTAGCGGCCCTTCTACCACTGGTGTGAGAGGGCTCCAGTGAGGATCAGACATTTCTCAATTTAAACAAATTTATTTCCTTTTTCCACTTATTAGACTTTATCAAAAACCTGAATGCACTCTTATAACTAAACCCGAGGAGCAATCAGACTTATTAATATCACGGTAATATAAATAAGGGAGCTTATCTACTCTCCTGAGCCCCCTTCCTTTGATACTTGCTTAATCTTACCTTCTTGAATTAACAATACTAAGTGTGACCACCGGTCACTAACGCTACTCTTTCTTTTTATATTCAATTTTCAACCATCATCATGCTACTCCACTACTAGCATTAAATAGAAGGTCACATTTACATAGAACAAATTCCTCTCTACGGGAAGTGCTTTTCACCTCAAATCACAGTTAAAATGTGTATTTTACCCAAGATGATTCGTAGAAGCGTGAATAAAACCCGTCACAACCTAAATGGTTATATATCTTTACAAAATTCTAAAGCAGCAATGCTGTTTTCTGTAACGAAAAAATATAAAACTGAATGATGAACCAAATGAACTTAGCTAATATCTAAAGAAAAGTTTTAATGTTAAGTAAGTTAAGGATATATTTATATACATATATGCATTTTTTTTATAAAACTTACACATATAAATAAAAAAAAACATTTCACAGCAAACAAAAAAATACATTATGTTAACCCCATATTACAACACTATAAGGGCACTACAACGATGCCTCCTTTGGAAAATCTCAAACAACAATGAACAGGCATAATAATAAATAATTCTTTAACAACTGGTCCGAATAGGGATCCCTTTCGACTCAGTCGCCTTTGACATGCACGGTGTAGCTGCGGACCGGTAAGTAGGAGGATCAAATAAACACACCTACCAAGGTCAACAGTTTGCTACAGAAGGGGTGACCCAGGAATTGAAAACTAGATGGCAGCACACCTTAACGATACTGGTTGATTATGCATTCATTCCATTGAGAGTCTTAGACATCCTCAAAAAACCACGGCTTGTGATTCGAAACGGCAACAGCTCACACATCAACTAGACCCACCATCTCAATAAATGATTGCCCTCAACTTCAAAGGAAAAACGTTCCAACGACACTCAAATCTACTAGAGATGTACAGCAATTGCCTTAATTGGCTGGAAAAACAACCTTCTCTCGGTATCGTCCAGAAAGTCAAACAGAAAAAAAAAACTTTCTTCTCTAGGAAAGAGGTATGCAGCTGTACCTTCTTCTGCAAGTCTCAAACAACATAGAATAGGAATAAAAAAACGCCCTTAACTACTGGCCCGAATATTGATTCCTTCTTTCTCAGTCGTCTAAGGCATGCACGGTGTAGCTTCTGACCGGTAGGTCGGTGGATCAAATAAACACCCCTGCCAAGGTCCTCAGTTTGTCGCCCAAAAACATATGATTAAATTCTTATGCCAATATTTCTCTTAGTTTTCAAGACATCATGTTAATGGTGGAAAAGTTTATGAAAACCAAGTTTTTCAGGAAATTTGTGTTGAAGATTTACAACCATTACCTTTTGTTACATTTCCATTACATTAAATTTCATTACATTGTTGACTATTTTATAACTTTAATAACTTTTTTCTAAATCACCTAGAAAAATATGTGAAATCTTTTGAAGAAATAAGAACATTTGAACTACAAAAAAAGTTCTAAATAAAAATCGTCATTGTGATTGAAATCAGTGTTTTCTAGGTAGTAGTATAAATTAAGCGAATGGAAAAACTTGTATAAGTTTCAGTCTGCCAGTAGAGCAGGTTTACGAAAGAAAACTCTTTTTTTTAAATCTATCTTTAAGCTGAGGAAGTATGACAGACCAATGTATTTCATTTCCCGAGATATGACACAAATGTTTGTAAACCTTCACAGTATTTCAAAATGATTCGTTGCCTATGATAAGAAACAGCATTTATAACTCTATGTTCATTTTATCTCTGGACGCTTACTGAGATAAAATATGTAAACTGCGAAGTGGCAGCTTTACGCTGTTATGCGCAATTTTACGCATCTATGATCGAAGCAATGAAACGATGGAATATAATTTATTCTACTGAAAAAAGTCGATGGAAGCATTTCCATAGCAACGTACTGAATTGTATTCCGGAAAAATGGGGAAGTTTTATTGTTTTTGTTTCGGCTTCGTCGCGACAGATGTCATTTATTCTAAATTCTCTTCCAGTTTCCCCTTTTTTTTTCTTTTTTTTCCTCAGTGTGTAAATTGAAACAACCTTGCATTAGATTTATTCTTGAAAGTTCCAAACTTTTTTATCGTTCATAAACAACACTCAAGAATGTAAAAACGTGATAAGAAAAAGAAAAATTTCTGAAATGCTTATAATATGCAAAAGAAAAATATTTATTCTGAAGAATATTCCTAAGAAAATTTCTACAGAATAACAATAACAAAAAAAAAACAGCTTAAGTATCATTTGCGATTGATTTAATTATCCTTTCGATACGTTTTATCAAACTATTTACTGAAATCATTTTTATTTTTTCCCCTTAGAAAGATGGAAATAGAAAGGAAAATGGAATAGCTGGGTTTTTTGTTTTAGAATTTTATTCTTGGAGAATATCCTTTGTCAAAATCATATTTCTTCATGAAAATGTCTCTAAAGGATTTACCTTTTTTATTTTTTTTATATTTAGAAACAAAATATACACCACTGATGTTCAGAATATTGAAAAAAAGAGATATGCGTAGGTTTGCTGTTTTTATCTGTTTGATTTTTTTTGTAAACATTTTATGTTACAAATGTCAATAATATTACTCAAATTATACTTTATAATACTTTTAAAATAAATAACAACGATAAGAAAAATAATAGATCAAATAGAGTAACTAATCTTTCTTCTTTTTCTTTCGAATTAAAAAAGTATTTTGTTTAATTTCTGCTATACGTGCAATCTCATGTGAATATCTTGAAAATTCAAAAATTCTCACATACTACCCCCCTTCTTTTTTTTTTTTTTGTAAATTTGTTTATCTGTTTAAGCAAACAATTTGATGATATTTTTCACCAAATCCTTTTATTTTTTTTAAAAGAGATATTTTTTTGTGTGTGCTTGTTATTGATTATTAGTTTCACAATCATTTTGTAAAATGTTTTGGTTTAAATATTTTATTGTATCTCTTAAAAATGTTAATACCATAATTGTGCCTTAAAAGTATTGAGTTGTTAGCCTGATTTTTGTACATATATCCAAATAGCTTATTAACATTATATTAACAAATGTAATTCCTATTAGAATATAGAATTTTTTTTATTATGATTCTACAAATGTAGAATGGAAGTTTAGTATAAAAACTGCTTCTAATAATAGTATGTATATCTTTATTTTGAATAATCAAATCTAAAATATTTATTTTCAGTGATATTAACTAACATATTCCTAATAGCCAGGAAACGTTGTTTCATCCATCAAATTTCGAATAAAAAGAGAAAGATATCTGATATGTCTGATATATAGATTTATATCTGAGAATATAATCTGATCATTGAAGCCACCTTTGTTGCATTAGAAATAGGAAAAATTTCTTATAGGTTAATTCAGATAAAAATTATTATATAAACAATAATGCAACTCAAATAACGTGCCTGAATTAATATGATTTTAATTATATATTTTTTTTTTTTTTTTTTTTTTTTTTTTTTTTTTTTTTTTTTTTTTTTTTTTTTTTTTTATATTTAAATATATAATCATGTCGTAAACCAAACAATTCAAGAACTACAAAAATATCTGTGTTGAAAATGATCTGTCAATTTTTATATTGAATTAAATTCTTCACATATATCTGTTTCTATGACCTTGAAATTTGTTTTGATTTTCTACATGTACTTCATCATATAATCAGTGATAATTTTTTCATTCTATCTATATGCAAAGAAAAAACTTACTCAGTAATCTTTCGAGTTGGTTATCGGTATTTTTAAGAGAATTATTTATTTCTGTAAGAAACTTAAAAAGATATTACATAAAATGCAGAATGGTAATATTCTGATATAATAAAATGCTGATTCTCAACTATTTCCATTCATTTTTCACTAGTGTTATTGCTGTTTCTAAAAGAGATATTGATGAATAGATTAATATATTTCAGATCACAAATTAAATTTTCACTTTTTTATTTGTTTCAAAACTCCTTTATCATGAAATCCATTTTGTTTACTGTGATCGCTTTAAAAACACTGAACTTTTATAAAACTACTATTCAACGGTGTTTCGGTGAACACCCAGCTGCTTTATGGTAGTCTCTCTCGGTATCCCTTTTACACTAAAAATATTTTTCAATAAAGGAATATTTAAAATACAATTTCAAATTTCTAGTTATTGTTCTTTTTTAAGAATCTTCTCTCATTTAATTTATTAGTGAACACGAATGTTTTAAAAACCGTGTAAAAATTTTAAAAATAACTTTCATGCTATTTTCTTTCACATTTACGTATCTGCCTTAAAGTGAAAGTTACAAAATTGATTGACTCTAAAAATTCTAGAAATATATATATATATATGATTTCGAGCTCAGTGACGCTGAAGACCTACCGTGTAGGTCGCGCTTTGCTCCCTTACACCGTAGGAGTGAGTGAGTGAGTGTTCAGCTACACGAGGGCTTTTGGGGGGACGGTCCGCGTAATTTTACACCGTAGGAGAGCAATGCGTTAAATCTGTTGAGAGCTCAAATGTTCTTCCGTTGGCATGGTGTGGTAGTTAAGAGAAGGGGTGCCAGCTAAGGTATCGTCCTCTTCAAAATTACGAGGTCCGTCACAAAAACCGTCGTGTAGCTTAACACTCCAACTTTAATATTCTCTAGCTCATATATATATATATATATATATATATATAATATATATAATTCAAAAATATACACAAAATAGTTGTAAACCTATGATAACTAGTCATGATAGAATAAAGTAAAGTCTCTTAGCCACAGTAGTACTATAGCAAGCTCCTGGCCTTAGAAACCAGGATTGCAGCTTTTAACGAAATTTTGCAGCTAGCTAACCTTCACCTGTATTTGCCATTACTCTGGGCCATAGAGAAAGTAAGAAATGTCAAGAGAGAGAGAAGTTCAACTATTATTACAAAAAAAACATAACCTATTAATAGAAAACGATAATATTATAGTCTATAATAATTACTAGAATATTAGATGAAAAGATTTACCACGGGAGTACAGCAATAACCATTTTCCCTGGCGACAGAAATGAGAATATCAGTAACGCATAAAATTAGTATGTTATGATAAATAACATTAAGTGTATATATATATATATATACTTAATGTTATTTTATGATAACTTACTAGTTTTATGCGTACTGATATTCCCATATATATATATATATATGTTGCAAGAAATTAAGAGAATTTTCAGACTTGATTGATTATCTCTAGAATTACAGGACCAATTTTAATGAAATTTGATATGTACATATATTGGTACAATACAAAATAAATAACCATTCAACAATTGCAATACTCACGCTTGATCGAGCGTAACCCTCGTCGGAGTTGGAAAGTATAAAACAGCGGTTGCAGCATAAACAAAAGAAATTGGTTAATAGGGGGTATAGCTCCCTCTTACAGCTATATAAGTCTCATTGCGTAATTCCATACTTGAGGTAAGGCAGTTCATCAGTTCTTGTGTCAAATGGTCCCACTCGTTCAGCAACGCTGTTTTCATTTTCTGGATGGTTCTCGCAGGGGGTTGCGAGTTGCAATTGCCCTCCCCAGAGCTTCCCAGACATGAACTATAGAGTTGAGGTCAGGAGGCCTGGCTGGCCAATCCCTACTGCGAGTATCCTCACTCTCTAGAAATTCGACAACTAGAAGAGCTCTATGTGGCCTCACGTTATCGTCCATTAAAACTAACTCGGGGACAAGTGCACCCCTGAAAAGGGGAACATAGGGCTCCAAGAACTCATCCCTATACCTCACACTATTCACAAAACCTCTTTCAAAGACACGAAGAGGTGTTCGGCCATCCAGTATGTTGCCTGACCAGACCATTAAATTTCAACCACCATAATTGTCAATTTTTAGGACATTGAATGGTAGGTATCGGGTCCCTGGTTCTCTCCATGGGAACGGTAATCAGTGTTTAGGCTGTAACGGGACTCATCGGTGAACAGAACGGTCACCTAATGATACATACTCCAATCTCTATACTGTGTGCACCATGCGAAACGGACTCTCCTTTTCTTAGACGTGAGAGGGGCTCAAACAGTAGGGTCTTCTTGCAAACAATCCTCTCTCATGAAGTCTTTTTGAAACAGTTACCCTTGATACACAGGTTCCTGTGGCTGCATACAAGTAACGAGAGAGCTGAGAAGCTGTAGCCCCTCTGTTACGCTTCACTTTAATCGACAAATGGCGATCTTCTCCGGCCGCCGTGGCTCATGCCTATTCTTTCTCTCGATGGATCCAGTATTCTGGAATTGTTTCTATAAGTTGCACCTGACACTGGGTGTTAAATTGAACTCTCTACAAATCTCAGCTTGACACTGACCTGCTTCTTGCCTACGAACAATTCACCGCCTCATTTCATCATCTAAACGTTGGTATTACTCATTTTTACTGTTACACTTTGAATTGAACCAATTGCTTCAAAATAACACCAAGAAATTCGCCAAGGTGTGTTGACGAACGAAATACGTCTTAACTTAAACGAGCTTATAAAGCATGTTTTTCTGCTGGCTCCGCTTACACACACGTGTACGGTTAAGTATTTGCCTTGCATGATTGGCATTTTTATCTAGAAGTAGTGGTTTTTCCATCAAGTTCAGTTCTTTTCATGCAATTCAATAAAATATGCAAATGCTCTTGATGTCTTACATCAGTATATATATATATATATATATATATATATGATTCTAATAAAATTCTAACTCGCATTAATTCAAACTCGTATAATCTTATAAATATTATTTTCAAATTTATAAGATTTATTACATGTGAAGCAAATAAATATTCTATTTTTTTATAAAGTAAGGAAGTAATTTTCGTATTTTCTTCAAAATAATGATTTAGTTTTATTCGAAATTAAGAATGCATCCTTAGTGTCGAGGGAATTTATGTTTATTTAGGACATGCCATATTGGCATAATTTTTTTTTAATATTGTTTTGTCTTTTATCAGGTTATGCTTATGATTGCACGTTTATGATTGTTTCCTTCATGAGGAAAACCGAAATTTATTTGGTAAGAATTTGCTGAGGATGCATTTGTATATTTGTCATCTAAAGAACAGCACGTTTAAAACTTTAACTCCAGTTTCCTCCTCTATATTTCCTTTATCTTACGCCCATTTTAAGGAGACTATAAAAATAGTAAAATGTTTGATATATTTTCACCATTTATAGCTTCTTTCCTCTAGACTCACGTATTTTAAGGAAAGTGGGGAAAGCTCCTAGAAACAACGCAAAAATATTTACTTTCGGGGTAAACCATTATAGTGGCTGTTTCTTGCTGTTCAGCATGTCAAGCAGTAAATCCTAGAAAATAGCTACATATTTCACTCCACAAACTAAGATTGTTACGAAGAATGTTCGTGTTTTTATGCTTGTATTAATGGTGCTTGCATTTCGATAAGCTTCCTGATCAGACAGAGCTGTATTTTGACGGGATACCTATAAATAAAATTTAGAACACGGGATGTAAAAAAAATATGTGTAATTTTTGTGAGGAGTAATTTGCAAAAACGAGTTGATGCAAAACCATCGCAAAATAAAAATAATATCTGAATAAAATAAATACGTGTGCTCATATTTTTTTCCTTATTGTGCTCATCTAAAATGAATGCATAAAATTATTATAATTCCACTGGGTATTCTGACTCGTTTTTATTAAATTTTTTCTCTGTTAGATTGCTAGCCAAGTTTTCATTTTCTTGCATTTCCTTCTTTCTAGTAACTCCATATGAATGCTAAATAAAAAAATAAATATACCCAACATCCTGTTAGACGAGTATTTTTTCAAGATAATTAAAAAATATACATTTATTGTTTGCATCTTTTTAATGCTGGGCTAAGTATTGCGAAACTTGACCATATTATTGAATTTGTCGAATGAAATAAGTTAAAATTGTTTAAATAAAACGTATTGAAAGATCATTATTTTAACGTATAGATTAAAATATGAAGAAAATTTGATAAAATGTTTCAGAATCAAACAGAAATCTAAATCTGAAATCAGAACATTTCAAATATCTTAAAAACTAGTTGGTTTTGCATGAAATTTGATGAAAAATTCCCAATCATATAAGCTACCAAAAAATCCATCCCCCTCTAAAAAAGAAATCAGAAACAAATTAATATTTTAGTTATTTTTAGGATGCTGTATTATCTTAAAAAAATAAGCTAAAAATAAATAAACAAATGAGGCTGTTTAACATTTCCCCCCTTACTAATAATGATCAACACGCAATTGTAACCAGTGCCTACATTTTTTTTAAAAATACTTATTCCATAGTAAGTTAAAAATAAGAAAACAGAATTAAATAATATTTATTGAACGAGTAGCTGATTTGTTTATTTGTATATCTTTGTGGGAACTTTTGCGAAAACGCTTCCTGGAATACCAGCCGCATTATAAAATCAATATTTTTCTTAACCATTTCGGGGCAAATAACTACTGGAATTTCACTCCAATAAAAGAACGTTGATTTGCATTGAGAGATAGGGCACTTCATGCTGCTTTCTTACCATACAAATGCATCAGTAATCAATGTTGAATTCTGAGCAATTACTAGTCATCGTGTGTCGTGTTGTTTTCACGACTGACTAGAACTATTTAACAATGCAACTCGGCGAGCAATGAAGATTTGTTCTTATTATCCTACTTTTACTTGGCCACAAACAAGCAACAAAGATATAGGACGACGACATGTTCCAAAGCCTTCGAGGCATAGCGATAGTTATTGATTATACCAACATTCCCTGAATGGTACTTGAATGACTTTCATATTCTTTGTCAAGGCATATAAACTGTTCTAAATATTTTCCTTAACGTAGAAGTAAAGTTAAGATGAAATTCTAAAGCACATTATTTATATATATATGATAACTTAAATTGATAGCTACTCATAATTCGAATCTCCTTTATTTATAACATCTAATTCATAAATCCCAATACCCTATTTCGAAACGCGTCTCTTTCTCAAGCATTTAAAACATGTTGGTTTATTACTGATTCTTTAGTCCTTGAAGTTTGATAAATTTATTGCCGATTCCAAGAAATATAGGATCTTTAATTGTTTCCAATGCTCCTTAGTAATGGCGATTAATATTCCCTAAGAAATGATGTCATTTCTATAAATCACTAGCTATATATATATATATATATATATACACTATGTTTCCAAAAGTATTCGGACACTCCTTAAAAAAGTGGTTCTGGCTAGTGACGCAATTTGATACGTAATTGAAAGCTATAAAATTGTTGGTAGTGGTTTGTCAGATTGTATGTATGCGTTTGTGAGGCAATAAGTAAGTCTAAGAAGCTTAGTGAGTTTGGTCGTGGCAGTATAGTGGGATGCCACCTTTGTGGGAAATCAGTTCGTGTGATTGCGGATATTCTACAAAAGCCGAAATTTACTTTAAGTGATGTAATTGTGAAGTGGAAACGTCGAGGCAGTGAAACGGCAGAAAAACGAACCGAAATACTTGGTGATAATACTTGGTGAACGCACCCGCAGAACTCTGAAAAGAGTAGTGAAACAAAATCGCAAGTCCTCGTTGGTAGAAATTTATCAGGAGTTCCTAAGTTCATCAGGAATTAGTGTTAGCAGCATGACTGTCCGTTGGGAGTTAAAAAACTTGAGATTCCATAGTCGTGCAGCCGCTCTCAAGCGAAACATCACTCCACAGAATGCGAAGCATCGATTGAAATGGTGTAGAGCTCACCATCATTGTACTGCGACCATGTGGAAAGTTGTTCTTTGGAGTGATGAATATCACTTTAGAATCTGCCAGTTGAATGGATGCATCTGGGTTTGGCGGATGCCCGGCGTACGTTTCTTTAGTGACTGCATTGTGCCAACTGTTAAGTTTGCTGGTGAAAGCATAATGGTGTGGAAGTGTTTCTCGTGGTTTGGCCTGGGTCCGTTAGTTCCTGTGATTGGAAACATGAACTCTGAGATGTATGGGGACATTCTGGACAATACTGCACTTCCAACTCTATGGCAATATTTCGGGGTAGGCCCATTTCTCTTCCAGCAGGATAACTGCTCCATTCACACATCGGGGCTTGCACAGGCGTGGTTTGACGAAATGGGTGTTCAAAAACTGGACTGGTCTTCTCAAAGATCTGATCTAAATCCCATAGAACACCTTTGGGACGAATTAGAGCGCAGATTACGTATCCAGCCAAATCGACCATCCTCACTGCAAGCACTCACTTCAGCTGTGATGGACGCCTGGAAGGCAATTCCTATGGTCACCTATCAAAAATTGATGGAAAGTCTTCCCAAACGTGTGCAGGCTGCCATCTATGCAAAAGGGGGACCAACATCATATTAATATGTGCTTCACGACGCTCTAAGTCCATACCACTGGGTGTCCGGATACTTTTGGCCAGATAGTGTATATATCCTTGCATATTTTACATAGCTACACACATACACATGACGTAAATTTAATGCCTATTAAACACTCATACTGCTTCATATGGATGACCAACAGTATAAGCCATATTTTTCGGTACTCTTTGGTCCTCTTAACCAATTTCTTTGGCCTTTTGGACCTTGCTTTAGCCATTACAGGCCCCTTGTTTTATTATGCAATACTTTTGAGGGGTTTTTTTTATTGTTCTTGTTTTTCCAGGAACTCTAACTTTAATTCATGTTAAATCCTCGTCGTGATTTTGAATCGCCTCCTTTAATTAATATTTTAAATACGTTTGATTCATGTTAATCAATTTTTCTCAAGTTTTGTTCATATTTTTTATGTATGTTCTAATGCTTTTTTTATGCACTTCTTTCTATTTTTCTTTCTTTTTCTCTTATTGCATATTTGTATTTTTGATGACTTTGTCTAAGACTTGTGATATAATTTCCACTCTTTATTACGACTGGATCATGAAAATATATACAATTGATTCTGACAATCTCATTTTATTGTAAATGATAGTTTGCATAAAATTATGATATTTGAATAAAGTATTATACAATTATTTAGAAAGTTAATATCACTTTTGATATTAAAAAAAGAGAGAATAAAGAAAATTAGAGCTTAATACAGAATTTCTTTTGAATTCTGAAAACAAATGAAATTTATTACTCCTACAAAGGTTTGATCGAATTAATTTATATTACATGCACGAAAGTGTAAAATGCCAAAATTAAGACCCTTTGTTATGAGACATATCTCTTTTAAAATTTCCAATAGAGCTTATATATTTTATGTTCTTAATAAAGATAATTTAATTATTCTGTAGAACTTCAAAAATAACTTTTTAGTTCAAAAGTTTTTTTTCCTACTTAATTTAAGTAATACATAATTTTTGAGAACTCATAATACATACTTATGTTTAGATACCATTTTTTAAAAAGGTATCTTTTTTTTTATGCAAAATATTTGCACACATATATAAAACAATACACAAAAGACAGTGAACCTATTTTTTTAGTGAAAATTTAGTATAGTTTCTTTAAAAAAATTATGAAACGTTGAAATTTGGAAATTTTTTATTTTTCTGCTTTTTTATGCATAAAACCATTTTTAAAAAATTAGGCACTATTTTAATAGAAAAAAAAATATGTTCACTATATGTATAGGCATCTTGTATAGATGTATGAAAAATTTGGAATCTTATAGTGCAATAGTTTTTTTTTTTAAATATACCTAAATGCAAAAAAATATGCTTTTGAGAAAAAGTGAAAAAACTAAAAAAAATAATGCTTTCACATATTATACACTTGATTAGTATTTGCTTGCCTATTTTTATATTCCTAATAATAATGCTTAATCATTTTCTACAGTTACAAAAAGTAATTTTAAATTCATATGCTTGTTTCCCTTTGTTTTAGTTAAAATGAACATAATTTTCGAGATACATATTTTCATGCAGGTACCACTTCTTACAAAATATTTCTTGAATATACAAAGAATTTTACACATACATATATAAAGCAACATACCAAACGTAATGAACCATTTTTTTTGTGAATTAACTGCATCATTTCTTTGAAATAATCATAAAACCTTAAAACTCTGAAAATCTTAATTTTCGAGACCTTGTAATGCATATTATGCCAGGAATAGCGGGGTTATTCATTCAAATGAAAAAAAAATTCAAAAGTTTATATAGATTAAACACAGGGAAATTAACCATTTAAAATACGTCGAAAGGGGCGTGGTCATTTGTTTACATTTTTATTTTGCATATTTTAGGGCTATTTTATCAACAAACATATAAGTATTATACATTTTTAGATTCAGAAAAATATGCCCTATTTTTTAGAACTAAAATTGAAAAATCAATTTTTTGAAAGTATATGATGTCCTGGTTTTCTTAATATAAAACTATAATAATAATTTTTATAATTTGATACAAAATATATATTTTATGCATTGTTAATGTTTTTTTTAACTTTATTTTTTACTTTTTAAGTTAATTGGTAATTTCAAGATTTTATTGAAGTAGACATACTGTTTTTAGTCAACATTTTTCTGTAAGTTAGTTAAAAATATATGTGAAGGAATTTCACTCTTTAAAAAATGTGTCTTCTTTAAAAAGTAAAAATATGTACTTTCATTTTTTAAACTACAAGGAAGTGTACTTAAGTCTGCTGAAGCACATTGCAGTGGCTTTTTTTTTTGTATGTTCGATAGTGAAAAACACGTGCTAGGAAGGAAACTTTTTACAAACAAAATACATTTATATTTACTTAAATATATGGTTTCTATTTTAGAGCACTTTCTTTCCTTATTCAAATGAAAACTTAACAACAAACTTGTGTGTTTTTTATGGTACTCGATGGAAATAAAAATCATCAGAACTAGCATCATTAAAAAACATCTTGAGCACTGGGAAATGATTTGGGGGAAAAAGTGGTACTTAACAAATGACTTTTCTATTTTAAAATGTAAGAAGTAAACAGGAAAAAAAGTTAAAAATATACCTTCTTTGTATTTTTTTAAAAACTTCTACACAAGTATTCCCATTTTAAAGTTTCAATTTTTTGGACTTCTCTTACAGAAAACTGTAATTTGTATCAAAACAGCGAAAATGCATTAATTAGATTTGTTGTAGTAAAAATAAATTGTCCATGTTTTTGGAACTGCAAAATATACAAGCATTCTTGCTGCAGAATGTTTGGTTTCCATTTTTCGTATTTGTGTAGTGCCATAAGTTTCTGTCTGTAGTAGGAAATTTAGATACGAAATTTTCGTAAAATAACGCTTCTAAACAGACATTTATAATACTGTTTAAACGTAAAATATGCATATTTCTTTTTGAATAACAACTTTAATTTACTCCATAAACGAAATTCCACTTGTTCATGAATAAAACTGGATCTGGAAGAGAAAAGAGCTACTGTAGAAATCTTGTGTATACGTATTTAATACCACGATATATTTTGTTTATTCTACATAATCCTACAATAATTATACTTAGAGAATCTAATTTGCGTAATTTAGTTTTTATAGGATTGTTCATCACTGTTTGAAAATTAAGTCGCAATGAGGAGTTTAATACAGTATTCTTTTTTTTAATCATCATTTTAAGTCAAAGATTAAAAAGGTAAAAAGAACATTGCTTTGAAAAACATAATTTTGAGTAACTCAGTAGTTGAAAGTAGCTGGAAGCTCTTCAAGATATGGTGACCCGCAATCGAATTTTTTTTTTATTACAGTTTTTTTAAAAATTTTAGATAACAATAATAGGTTCTTTGATATGTATATAAATATGTTTAATTTATTAAGACATGTTTAAAATTCTACTTTTAATAATTATTAAGATCACTGTTATTGTCATTGTCCTTGTTTCTTATATTATATTCATGTCGTAAGTTCATTAATTTAGGAGAGGGGGTTATACAATAAATATATAAAAAAGACAATGCTAGTATACAAATTTTCTTTTCTACATGTTGAGGAGAACATGAGAAATTTCATTAGTACTGTAATACTCCAATTTAATTATAATGGACTTGATAAAATTCGCAAATACGTAAATTCAAGCTAATCTTACTAAAAGTTTACTTCTTGGTCAAAATCAATGTTTATGTTCAAACAATACTACTTGACACTTTTTGTTTCAATATGCATATATGCAAAATATATTTAATTTAGAATATTTTTATGTACGCTTATGTTATTTGTTTCGCTTGTTTGAAATGTATGTCACAAAGCATAAATCATTCATGCATAGATCTTTGTAATGTGTGCCTTATTTTAATCTTTAAAGTTATATATAGAGAGAGATCATCAGTATTTACCGGTTTTTTTAGCTAAAAATAGCCAGTGCCATAATTCTTATTTTTCTTTTTTTCTTCAAGTTATGATTTTCATAATATTATTTTGTTTAGATAACACCAGAAATTGCTTTAGGAGTAGAAAACAATTTTCTTTTTTTTATTTTATTATTAATGTTAATTACTCTTTCTCATAAAATTTATTGTTTGAGAATATATTGCTAGTTTGAGTTGTACAATGACGAATAGCGAGAGCACTAGTGACACTGATTTTAGCAGTTAAACAGATGAGATAAATTGATTTTAATGCGAACGAGTTTCTGCACATTATGTATCAAAATATTGGTAGAAATGTTTGATTTCGATAATTTTACACTTATATACATAATTTATTCAAATAATTAACCGTATTACATCAAAATTAGCCATAACGTAACACATGCAAGCATACTGTTTTTTGCTAACAAATTTTTAATGTAAATATGTACGCAATTTATTCATGTATGTTCGAATTTATTTTGTGGGTGTTTATCACTCAATCACTCAATATTTAAATAAAGAATATTGCAATACGTTTATAATTAAAAAAGGAGGTCATATACATTTAGAATTTTTCAGAAGTCCATATTGATGCCATTTGAAGTAGATCCCAGTCTGGCTTAACTTAATTCAAAAAAATTTTCAAATACCTTTCTTTTTTAGAACTTTTTGACTATTTTTATTACACTAAAATTAAATTGTGGATTACAAATTGTTCTGAAAGAAGCAGACACTTTATTTACTTCTGCCATTTACAGAAATATTTTAGGCAAACAAGCAGAAGCATTCACATTTCACAAAGCACATAAAACCTGTAACATTCTGTCAGTTTTTATTTCACTTAATAAAGTCTAATATGCCAGTTTTTATTGTTAAAACCAAATATTGAATTATTTTGGTAGAGAGTATTTACCACGCTTCTTCGAATACTGGTTTCACCTCTTGTACTGAGTAATATTCTTTCTCATTGCTTGAGTATTACTGCTTCTCATTCTTATATATGTCATCTTAGAGCAGTGGTTCCCAAGTGGTCCCTACGGACCACCTGTGTGGTCACCAATATTATTCAGCACATCCAATTGGGGGTCCTTAAACAACATCAGGGGGTTCGCGCTAGGTTTAATATAAAATAAAAAAGTTTTGGACTATTTTTATTTTTATGGAAATTTAAATAAATAACAACAGTTCACTTGGATATTCCCAACTGAACTCTTTTTTTGCGTGGACTAACTCACAGATAATCAATACTAATACAGGAACATCTTATTGAGATAGTCACATATGAGAGACTTAAACCAATGTTTGAACAAGGATACCACAAATTCTGGTTACAAAAACGGATCTCGATTTTATATCATGCATTATAGGTTATTGTATAGAATTTTTTAACTACCCTCTAGTCTTTCAATTTGGTAGAACGTGGATTTAGTGCCGTAAAAAGCCTCATCAAAAAAATTTAAAAATTATAATTATAACAATTTTACGTACTGTGAACTAGTGCTACATGGGGATTTGTGGTTGCTACTCACAAACATCGAGAAGGGCATATAAATACACTCATAGCATTTCATCGAGTTCATACAAGTCAGTAATTGTTTTTATTTTATTTTAAACAAAAGGTACATATAATTTTAAAAAATAATTCTTCAACAAAAAGTGTTTTAAATTTGCAATTAAAGTTTTTCACTTGGGAAATTTTAAAAAGAGGTCAGTGGACAAATTTCCGTTATAAAAATGGTTCCGTAGGCAAGTATTGACTATAAAAAGGGTCCATGAGTTAAGAAAATTTGGGAACCACTGTCTCAGAGGATTCTCTAAAATGTTCTCTTTTAGGATGTGATCTGGCTGGAAGTAGTCAGTTTATCATGATGATAATGCAAGTCTTCCTTTGTAGAATAACAAACGTTTCTTTAGAAAACCCTTTTTTTTTTCATTGCTGAAAACCCAGAATGCCCCCCCCCCCGCTGTTGTTTAAAAATCTCCATTGACAACAAATGTTCTTCAAAAATTCCTTGGTAATTTTCTTTATAATTTCGCGACTGTTTTTACACTCACTTGGTCTAAATTCCAGGCTACCAGAGACTGTTGCTAGGAAAGATTTGATCTGGCGAGATGCAACTTCAGATCTCCCCTATTTTGCGGTTCGCGCTTAGGTGTTCCCTACTTTGCTGTGATGATAGTGGCTGTTTTTCACGTGTATTTTCAAAATCTTCAACGCTGTACCTTGATGATTATTCTGCTATGTGTAATTTAACCCCCAAAACTGGTTTGCCCTTACACCGTACAGGATACCGAAAGTTAACCACAACCGGTTTGCCCTACGCTGTATGGGCACTGATATTTTCTACTTTCTATCTTTGATTTCACGTATTTTTAATTTTCTTAGTATGATTAATAATGCTAGTGTTTTAAAGAAATTTAGTTTGTCCTTGGTACTGAAATGCGTATCACGCGAGATTTTTTCTTGGGCTGAAGGCGGGAATTTTTCATTTAAGGCAGAAATTTAGATTCTTAAAAATATTCGATAAGGAACAGGTGTTGGCAAGACAATGTGCAATGTTTGCCATGAGAAGAAAAAAATGGAAAGATAATCTAAGGCATCCGATATTATTTCTGCTCCCAATGCACGCATACATAAGATCCTCAAACGTTTGATAAAAAGGTACGAATATGAAATATTTTTTGTAAGTAAGAGAGAAATTCTTTTAAGATACATGAAACATTCTTCGTAGCATGCAGAGTGTACTTATAAAAAGCAAACATATTTAGGGGATTCTGTGTTCCACAACTATAAAATACGTAACAGTGTAAAAACTTTAAAATTAAAAATTAAAATAATATTCTTCCATTTTCGCTTTCTGTTATGTATTATGCTTAGCTACATGGAATAGGTCCCTTCTGTAATAAGAAATATGCCTTTTTTGGAACATTTTGGGCAAAAAGATTGATCCTTAAGGGATTAATTAACTTTTCATGAATTACAGAAGGGATAATTGTAAACCATCTTGCCACATTAGACTGACCTTGATCCACTTGTATTAATCAAATAACATTCCATCACAATTCTTCTGGTACATAATTACGAAAATTCATTCGTAAAAATATGGTGATATAAAAATTTCACTGTTTCTGCTTGCAAGAAATGTAAATGGTTTCACAGCCTCTTTTCAGCATCAGTGTACCCGACATTAAAGATTGGCTCAGCCAACTGCTTGGCTCAGTTGTTGATATTCTTGTAATGCAGTATTATTTTCTTACACATAATTTATAGTGCATGAAAATCTACTTACTTCCAAGGTGTTATAATCCTCACTTTTCCTTTACATTTAGAAGTGTAGTTATAAGCGTTCATCTAATGATTCGAATAATTTGGAAATATTTTCTTACATTATGTAGAATAGGAACCAAATAGGAAAAAGTATTTTGAAGAAGATGTTCATAGAAAAATAAATGGTAGCTTATCGGACATGATTGAGAAGTTTGTTACATTTTTATTCGTTAAAGTTCACGGTAATTGTATTTCTTATTTCATTTAATTGACAGAATTTCACTTCAAATAATCCGCTTTAGCATATATTTAAAATGAAAAAAAGTTTCTCATGAACTTCTTTTTATAAACTGGAACTATGTGCAACATATTTAATCTTAAAAATGTTAAAAGAAAAGTACAAAGCAGTTTTTTAAAACCCATGACAAAAAGCTTCTGACAATTTAACATTTGTAAGAAAAGGGATCCTATTTTTCATTTCATTTTTTCTCTTTTTCCCATGCATTCATTTCAATACTGCAACGTAACTAATTAGTCTTATCATCTTCTAATGCTAGACTCGTTTCTGGCTTTGAACCCTACAAAAAAGAAATACCTGTTTGAAAACTGAGAATTGTTTGGCACAAAAGAAATGCATTCGGTGATAACGCAAAGGTCTTCTCATTAAAATGCATATTTTTTTTATCCAGTTTGGAGATTTATGTCCCTTAATTTAGGTTTGAATTCTATCAAGACTAATAAAAGTCTTAGATTCAAATTTCTTTTCGAAACGTAAAAAAAGTGTAACTAGTTGAATTTTATTTGATGTAGTTGTTAAATGATGTTTAATTATGAAGTATGGAATAATTTATTTCTTTGCAGGAGTTTCTGGTAATGATAATATTTTAAATGCCATGAAAGAGAACTATTTCGAATAACTTATTATTCCAAATGAGAAATTTCTTATTCAGAATGAGCAGTTGTTAGGTAAAATAACTTATATTTGTGCCGATTGTTAAATTTTGATTAGAGATATTTCTCACATTAGGCATATTTCATTCATAAAAATTATTTCATTATTTGATTATTGCAATAAAATTAAATCAATATTTGCTTCATTCTTAGTTTATAAGAAAATTCATAACGAAGTGTCCCGAGTTCCATGCAAAAATACTGGATGTTAAACTTACTACGTTTGTACAGCATGATACCGTGTTTCTCCCGCAATAAAAAGAAGCATCTATTTTAACATATACTAATAATTAATAGTAGGTTATAATCTTATCGTTTTAAATTAATAGACTGTGTTTTTATTGATAATAGTTAAATTTCTCTTGATATTCCTTACTTTTCCTATGACCCACTGTATTGGAAAATACAGGTGAAGGTTGACTGGCCACAAAACTTTGTTTAAACCAGCAATCTTGGTTCCTTACGCCAGGAGTTTGCTATAGCACTACTCTGGATAATACTTTTTATTATCTTGACTAGTTATTTTAGGTTTATAACTATTTTGTATTTATTTATGAATTATATATACTTTTTTATTTGTGGCTGCATTGCGCCTAAATATAGAGGAATTTTATGAATCACTTTTTTTTTTTTCATTATATATATATATATATATATATATATATAATTTTTTTAATTTTTACTTTTTATTTTTTTAACTCTATTCTTTTATATTTTAAGCTCTATTATTTTTTTATTTCTTATAAATCCTTTCTAAAATCTATTGACTGGTTATTCTGCAATTTCAATTTTTTTAAGGTTTGATTATTGATTATTCATCTTTCTCTAGTAGAGAATTTTGACTATATATATATAATCTCAGGCGTGACAGTTAAAAGGTTAATTTCTTAGAATGCATGGTTTTTTCACTATGGATCATGATTTTCCCTTTATTTCTATGGATAATTAATAAAGAAAATGAAAGATGATTCACAAATTATATCAATCTTTCGTTTACCATTTACTGCTCAATTTCCTAGTTAATCAATTTTTTATTTAACAATGTTAATTTGAATGTATTGAACTGTCTTTCTCGACAAGATTCATGCCCACTTCATGTACTGAATGAAAAAAAATTCATTAAATGAACAAATACAATTTAATCAAATGTACTTAAATTCTTAATTTTAAGCTCTTATATCGGTGTTTAATGTAAGACAGTAAACAGTTTTTTTATATAAAAAAATAATTTGAAAATTACGCAATGGCATGTTTTATTTTATTCATTATAGTTTACATAAAAACAGTTAAATTTTATTGTTAGGCGTTTACGTGAAACACTTGTAGGAAATATTAAACATTAAAAACTAATACAAAGGATACATTAAAGAAATATTTTAAGAAATATTTTTGTTATTTACATTAGTTTAACATCAGCAAACTTTGTTGTAATTAAATGGTAATGTACTAAGTTATCTCATAACCCCTTTTCTTCTTCAGCATTATTTTAGCATGTAAAAGCACTTAATAATTAAATAAAAACAAGAAAAATAAGCAAAATTATATTCCCTAGTTGAAATACATGAAAAACAGAGAAAAAGTGTTAAAAATCTTCAGGAGAACCTTAAAAACTATTTACAATTCCCTAATTTTTTTTAAGAGAAAAAAACCTTATCTCTCAGCTAATTTACTCAAAACAATTTATTTCAGCTTCGATGGAAAAAAATTAACTGACAGCACGCCTTCTTTAATAAACTCGCAGAAAAAACTACATTAAAGATCAAGTGTTCATATAGAGCAAAATCAAATCCATATGTGTGCCATTTTGCCTCAGGATTCTCTCTTCAGAACAATACTTTTTTATATCTCCGTCCCTAGCCCAAACAATACTGAAACTTACATACATCCTGATATTACAGCGATACATTGCCAACATAAAGAATAAGGATTTAAATCACAGACGCATTCCAGATGTTTGTCACAGTTTGACCACTGGCTTACGAAGTGGAAAATAGCTATTGATAAATACAAGAACTGAAGTCATATATTTTGCATGACTCAAGAACGCCCCTTATATCTCCATAAGAGAGAATATAATTCCCTGGTCTATTCTAACCAGAAAACTTGGAATTATATAAGATAAATCTCTCACTTTAAGACACTATGTGTTAAATGTAAAAAAAAAATTAGTGAACTCGCGTTTAAACTTACACCTTTATAACACTAAAATTAAAATTAAGTACTTAAAATAAAATGCTTATGTACTCACTGATCTTATAACTTGTCATTACCTAAACCTACTCGAGTGGATATATAGCAATGCCTTACATTAACTATTAAGAAAGAATGCACATTTTAAACACGAGAAATCTTAAGTACTCACTCGTTCATGAGAAAAGCACAGATTATAGAACGGCGAGTTAACTACCCACTCTTTGGCAAACGAGAAGAAGAAATGTTCTAAAATTCTTCAATATAAAAGAAATCTCTAATAATCAATCGATTATGAACATCAAAACATATTCTACTGATCCTTTTTTCACAGACTCAGATCCATTTTTTGATAGACCCTGCTTTAATTTTCTTCAATTTTTTTTATTTATTTACTTAAACATCTTCAAATTTTAATTTTAAGAGATTACTTAAAGGAAACCCGTGCATATGCACCTTGACTTGGTCGAACTTATACGTATTCAATGCTTGGAAGAGCTTTTCTTCACAATTATAAAAATCTCTAACCATTCCGGTAAACCAATCACAGAAATTCCCCTCGACGCTAATGCATCATAAGTTTTTCATCCCTATTTTTTCCATCTGTCACACGGAATATTTTATTGCAACCGGATTTGATAGACTAGTCCCACCCTCTCCTGAAAATGCAAATGTTTTTCTAATTCCAGATTTTTTTAAATAACTTTATCTCTTTTTAACTTAAATAGTTTCTGAAAAGTTCATTTAATTCCTTTTAATTCTTAAACTACAATAATAGTTTTATATTATCTATGTATTTCATTTAAAAAATTGGCGATTTGAAAGTCTTGTAAAGTCATTCAAACTCTAATGATTGGAGATAAAGGTTAGGTGAACCAGGTGGATTCTGAACAACCCAGTTCCAGCTCCAGTAACCCTCCCTCCACGTGTTCCCTTTTTTGCTCCAACCATTCTCTCCCATCCAGGCAACTCTCCCATTCTCCCCCACACATTGTTTTTATCGTTAAAAATGTTACAGTACAATTAAAGCCAGAAAATGTAATAATTTGCTCTTATTTGAATAACATCAATAGAAAATTTATAAAATTTAGGCTTGAATACGTACAAAATATTATTTTAGAATCAACGCGAGTATGAAATACATAAAAATACTTAGAAAATTAAAATTATATATACCACGTCTCCTAAAAATTATTTTATAGAGGGAAAAAAATGTGAACAAATTTGAATAATCACTTAATCAAACTTTATTTTAAAAAAATTAATACGTAAAACTATAAGTCAGTGAGTCTTCTACAACCGGATCTTTCTCTTTCATGTACTATTTGCAATTATTCTAAGATGTCTTGTGTGCTGTGACATAAGCATGCATATTTAAGAAGCAGTCTTCCAATGAACATGTATCAAAAAAAGTAAGCGTGTCTAGAAACTGAAAGGTTATCACGTATTTTATAAGGTATAAGAAACATTTTAATTAATGTGATAATTTTAAGCCATTTATAAGAAGTTAGTATATAATATTTGTTCTTTTTTGTTCTATCCTTCAGAAAAATAATCTCCTGATCATTAATTATAATTTTCTAACGTCAAAATGTAAGTTTTCAATAATTACCTAATAAACTACTAGTAACATATTCAATTTTAATAAAAGTATTTTTTATTTGTCAAATGTGAGAAGTTATTTTCTAAAGAATAAACGGTGGTTATAACATAAGTATGCAGCCTTTTTGAACACTAAAAGGAAAAGGACATTTATTACAATTTCTACTTACATTTCAAAGTAATTTTCTAATACACCCGTAAGAATTTGTTTATGATGCTTTCTGTATATGTGCCAACAATGTATATGAGTATTTCTTAAATTGTATAAGTTATTTGTTACTCTAACAGAGTCATAAGGAATTGTTATATTAATAGCGATATGTTTCAATGAATTGTAGATCTCCTTATTTGTATGCGAAACTTATAGAAATATTAGTGAGATGTTCTAAATGAGGCATTTGTCCTGAGGTTCTTAAATGTGTTGGAAATAAGTAAAATTACAGGATGTATATGTAAATATTCCTCAAAGGCAATTTGGGTTTTTTTTTCTTTTTTACTGCATTAAAATATATTTTGTAATTATACATCGAAAGAAAGTTAGGTTTATATAATCAGAAAAAATATCGCAGGAAAAACTGTTATTACACACCAAATCACTCTAAAATTATTTGAAAAATATTAATATAAAAACTTTTTAAGACACAAATTTATTTGTATGTTAAAAAGAGAAGATGTATCTAAAAGTTTAATGTGAGTGTTAAATTTTAGTCATGAAATCATAAGGACACAATAAAAGAAACTGAGCGATAATAAGCAGCATTAAGAAAAAGAGAAGCTTCTAAAGATTAATAAAACTTGTTTTAAAAAAATTGTAAAAGAGATGAAATTTCTAGTTTACATAGAATATTTCAGAATCACTTTCAAAATGAACTAAGCACACTATATTAACAGAAAGCTGTTTTAAGAGTAGAATTAAATTCACCTTTTGTGCTTTTTTTAAACGTAAATTTTCAGAATGCCTTGTCAAAAATATAGAAACCAGTTGATCCAGTTTTCTAACCTGTAATTAGGAGAATTGTGTGGTAAAAAGATGTTATAGGATTATCTTTCCAATAAAGTATATTTCATATTCCTTTAAATAAATGAAATGTGATTAAAATATGGAATCCAAGGTGCCAAGAAGGAAGATGATAATTTTCTAATTCAAAGAAAACCAAAAGTTAGACTTAATTTTTGACTTGAACTGCATAAGAATATTTCATTTTCGTTAAAGTTTCAAAAGTAACTTATTTTTATTAATAAGAATGCGGCATTTGATAAAAGTCTACTATTATTTTAACATTTATTTAGAGATCATTCTTATACACTCTTTTAATCAACTTCATTAAAATATGCGTAATATATTTTACCATACGATCTATTGTATATAAACTTCTCATAATCCAATCATGTTTGTTTTCAAGAAAAAAATATAATTTCAAATCGAAAGTATATTTTTTTTTGTAACAATATCTCACTATTTTCACTCTAAATACTTTCAGTAAAATATATCAATGTTTCCTTGCCGGAAAATTATTATAGGCTTACATATTTAAGCATAACTGATCAATTTTCTGTAACAATGCATATTTTATGTATACTGGTTTATTCATTAGTAAGCCAATGTATTTAGATAAATCATTATGTATATAAATCTTAATTTTAAAATTTATTAGATTACAACTTTTTTCTTTTACTCCCACTTACTGGAATTATTTCATTTATGATCTGATTGTTTTATTTCTTCTTCGTATTCATTTCAATGTCTTATGTTTAAATTAATTGGTTCCATAAAATATTTTCAAAAAAAAAGTATGGACTGATAATAAGATCATCATTATAATAATATGAATGTTTCCCTTTGTAAGCAAATATGAGGAATAAAACTATGTATTTAACTATATTTACAAATAGTTATTAAATTTATTAATGCAAAATATTTATTTAAACGGAAAACTAAACTGTATTTCAAAATTGACTAATATTATTCAGTCTTCAACTGAGTCAACCATTCACCTAAAATTCTCCCAAATAATTTTATTTAAATTTTAGAGATTCACTTAGAGAAATATGATTTATATAGGATGAGCTGTATAAAAGTAACTATTCATTTAAAAGGAAAATAGTATATTGAAGAAATTTACAAAATAAGAAGACTATTACAAAATAAACGCAGATTCTTAAGAAGTTCTTAATGGAGCTTTTCAAGCATTCTTCACTAACTCTTGAATTATGTGAAAGATAAAATCATGAATATATCATTTTATACTCTTATTTTTTCAAAAAGTTGATAACATTTCAGTCTTTTGATAAAAATATCAGAGTTCACAAAACTTATTGGATTAAAACAGGATGTTTAAAAATGGAATTAAATTGCGTTTTCACTTGATTCTATTTAGCGGAATTCTGTTTTTTTTTTAAATAAATTTATGTTAATAACTTCTGTTATTCATATTAAATAAAATTTTTGTGCTTCACAGAATATGAAAAATTTTAATCAGAACAACATTTTCATTTGTTCTTCGATCAACTTGATTTTCAAAATTTATTTACACAAATTTCACACCTGCTAAAGGTTTATCTTAACAAAATGAATTTCAGCATTCTTTAAAATTATTAACAATTTGGTTTACATTTGTTCAAAAATATTAGAACTAAAAAAATTCATGTTCATTACTACGACTTTCATTTATCATATAATCTCAAATATCTCAGTCAGTTTTAAAAATGTTTATTTTGCAATGAACATTCTTTTATATTTTAGGTATTTTATGTAAAAATTTTCATATTACTTGATACATAAAACGAAAAAAGTTTATTTATTAATTAAGCATATACAAGACAACTTTTCTCGTTATTTTCAGAGAAAAATGTCATATTTAAATTTTTAGCTTTCTATAATCTTCCTTTTAGCATTTGTTTTACTCTATCACCTAATTTAAGAAAAATATTGACAATATATGTTTAATATACATTCTATTTTTTTTTAATCAACATTTTATCTTTTGTGTCGCCAAGAACAACGGGGATAATCACACAAAACTATTTATTCTCAAAAGAAATGACTAATTGAACTATTTTTATTTTCAGCATTTCATACAGTAAAATCAGAAAATAATATTTTCATTACCCGTTTAATATTTATGCTAAGCTAGATCTTATCTTATTTCTTTAACCAATGACGCGAACATATCCAGAACATCTTCTGTTTGACCTAAGTGAGTTTTAAGATGATCTCTTACTATTCTACTAGTTCGAGGGTATAAAAATAATATTTATAAATAGCACTTTGGAACTTAGTAGTAAAATGTAGAAGATATGATATCGTTATCTCTCTCTCAATGAACTTTTTATTTACCTATAGTTTTTTTTTATTTCATAATTAGAAATTAAATAGGTTTACTTTAATTTCAGTCATAAAAAATTTTGAATTAATGTGCTCATATCAATAAAATTCTTACATTAACAAACATACGATAATTATAAAACGAGTAATATAAATGAGCAGTGGCGTAAAATATACCCCAAATCGAGGAAGGGCAAAGGATTCTAAGGGGCTCGAAGCCTGGTTGACACCAACTACGACTTTGGTCTCCATCTCTAACTTTGCAGGGGTCCCCTGCAAAGTTACAGCAATGCATATGAGAATGATCTAATTAAAAGTATTCAACGAACACAGGTTCTTTTTAGAACATCATGATGCTCGCATCCACGTTTTGTGGCATCATTGCCATTGTGCATTCTATATCGTGATAACTATAGTGATACCTACGATGGTATGGGATAACATCGGATGCGGGTCTCGGTCACCTCTTGTTCTCTCCAATGGCAATTTGAACAGTTGTTATAACAATTCTGGTGCTTGGAGGCCCGATGCTTTGCTCTTTCTTAGTACACTCAGAAACGCTATGTTTCAGCACAGTAATGCGTGACTGCATGCTACTGGTATTACACAGCCTTTCTTGATACCAAAAGTGCTCGGCTGGAACTCTAGTCACCACTTTATCCAGGTCTCCCACCAATGGAAAACATTTGGTGAACGATTGCTATGTGACTGGTTCGTGACGATTCGTTAGACCCTACAGTCGATGAACCGTGGCATCATTTTGAAGTTGCATGGGCATCTGTACCAGTACTTGGCAAGAACTATTTGTTTGACTCAATGCCAAGACCTATGAAAGTTGATATTGCTGCCTGAAATGATTATTCCGGGTTAGATTTCTCAGGATCTCCATGCTTTTAAATTTCTTACAAATTGAATCACATGTTATTTTCAATATGATGTATGTGTCGAATGAATATATTTCTTTTTCATTTCTTCCTGGTGTAGTAGGCTCAATGTTCAGCTGTGTATTTATATGTATGTATGCGTGTGTTTAATTTTAATTTAATGAATACATTTTCTAAATAGTTTGATTTCCTTTTGTTAAATTTTAAAAGGGATTATTTGATTTAAATGACTAATTGATTTCGTGCTGCATCATTGGTTTTCTGCTAATTTCCTTTCTTTTGAATTAATAAATCGATATATGCTGAATATAAAATAATTCTTAATTAATACGGTTGAAAAGGAGATAAGAGTAAAAGAACTAAATAATACTAAGTCTAATTTTTTTCCTGAAAAATCATGACTGAGATACAGTAAAAAAAAACTAATTTTTAATCCATGGGATTAATACCTTTTTTTAAAAAAAATTCATGAACAGGCAGAACTATCTTTTCAGTTTAAGTAATTTATATTTCCAAAACAAAAGAATAATTCCCATGGAAAATGAATCTTTTTTGTTATCATAAAAAGTATATTTATTTAATTTGAACATTTATAAAAACTTTCACGGAATAAATGGAAAAAAATATTTTTTTTTAATTCGTGAGTAAAAAGAACGATGCTATATTCATTATATAGAATTTTCTGTATAATGAATCTACCATTTATAGTAAATAAATTCTTTTTTTCGATCCACATATTTTTTTATATCTTAGGTTCATTTCAATTGCAAAACGTACTAATTAGTATAATCATGCGCAGTGTCTGGCAGAAGCTCGTTTTTGGCTCCGAAAACTATAGAAAATTTTTTCGGCTTTTTTTGTCTTGAAAAACTGTGTTGTTTTTCTGGCACAAAAGAAGAGATCTTTTTCATTATAACTATTTGTATATATCAGAGGTAGGGAAACCACAGCCTCCGTGAGTTTCTTGTGCGGCTTTCATAAAAGCTAGCACTGCTGTTAATTAATATTTAATTACATGGATTAACATTTTAATTATATAGATTTATTATAACAGTTTATAAATAAATGGAATTAAATAAAGAGTGGTATGAATATATGCAGATTTCAATGACTGCTCGTGGGAATATCCAGTTGTACATTTCAAATGTTAGAACATCACCTTTTAGTGCAATATAGCAACACTACTACACATGCTCATGTAGATGAGCAATTAAGACTCCACGTTATGAAGTTTGATCGAAATATGCATGCATGTGTGTATATTCTTACATATATAAAAATACCAACAGTGAAATAAAGGAAGTTACAACAATATCTATGAATTAAATAAACTTACAGAAAAATAACCAATGAAGTGTTATAACAAGTTATTAATTTTATGTGGATACAAAAATACTTTATATTGTAACTTCTTTATGTCAAATAATAAATAAATAAGGATTTATTTTTTTAATAGTACTTTTATGTAAAACCCTAAATTGTTAAATCTGTACAAAAACTAAAATAATTTCATAAAAGTCGAATTTATAGATACATCAACGAATGCGGCCTCCGTTATTACAATTTAATTTACATGCGGCTTCGCTTCTAATGGTAAAATGGTTCCCACCACTGGTAGGTATGTATTATTATTCTGCATTATATATACATATATATATCTATATCTATCTATCTATCTATATATATATATATATATATATAATCACAATTTCTCTACAAGAGAGAGATGAATAAACATGATTAAAACTGAAGAAAATTTGTAATTGCAAAATAATGAAAAATCAATTATGAAAAATTGAAATAACAGAGTTAAATATAAAATATAAAAGTGTAAAAGAATGGATGCTACAGTATTATCAACCTTGCGGACTTAGGACAGCTTATATACAAAAAAATTTCTCTTAAAAAATTTCTCTATATAAAAGTGGGGTTGAACATGTTTTTTGGCCAGCCAACCTTCCCTCTTTTCTGTTAATAATACCGAGCAAAAACCTATTGGAAATAATGGATAGGAAATCTAAATCCATATATATATACATGGATATATATACATATATGGATTTAGTTACAGCTATACATTATTTAGTTACTTTATATATAATAGTGGATAAAGTTATATATATATATATATATATTTATGTATAACTATTATTTTTTTACACATTGTAATATTTGTACTTAATTTCTAACTTTTTCATTGCACTACTGCAAATATATGGTGTAAATTTAAAGGTCAGAGAAAAAGATCTTGGAAGAGAATATTGATACTCAAAACCAAAAAAAATGAGTTTCATTTTATAAAAGTAATTTCAATTTCTTCACTATCTCAAATTTGTGTTTTTAAGTATGTGAATATTTTAGACTAAAAATAATAAATCTAGTTAATAAAAGTTTAAAGAAAAAAGGTTAGATGTGTTGAGCATTTGATTTAATTGGTTTTTATTCATGCTGGAAATATTAAAATTAAAAATTTAAATTTATAAAGTTTATAAAGTTTTAAAAATTATAAAGATTATTTCAAAAGCTTTTTTAAATTTTGAGTAACTACATTTAAGAAAATGTTTCTACATATTTTGCAAATTTTTATTAGGTAGTTAATTTTTTTTCGAAAAAGAAATTCTCTTAACTCAAGAGAGATTTTATTGTGGCAGGTTATTATTTCTCTTTTCGAAATACATATCTATTTCGACCTAGCAATCAAATTTACATTCTACCTGAAGATAGATGCTGTTGATGTTAATGCCACATTTTTGACGTTGTCAGATGAAGGTCCACAAAAAATTCATCGTGACAAAGGGCTATATGCACGCTTGCCGTTAGCTGTGGTTTTGAGCACCATCCAGGCGACAAAACAATATGGTTTGGTTCCGTCCCATTTTTGAGGAAGAACACCCTAGGGGTGTTCAGTGTGCCCCCCCCCCTCACAACCTCGTGAGAGGACTTACGGCTCGAAGGCTATTTAGATTACCCCTATGCCGCAAAGACACTATACATTTACAAACAGTCATGCCTCCACCGGAATTTGAGCCAAGGTTATACGGCGCAGCAATTAGCGTCCCTAGCCACTATACTGGATTAGTACTGAAGGTAAATACATTTTTTAATATATCTCGTATATTCAAATTTTGATATCAACGCAGTACTTCATGCGCAACAATAAGGGTTAATGGTTACATATGTCAGTAAACCGTTGCATTCAAATATAGGGATTTTGATAATTAGCTATTGCTTACGGAAGTATCTTCTTCACTTAAAATACACTAACTCCGATTATTATACTCGTTTTTTCCGTAGTTATCCCTATATCATCTGCAAATGGGATAATTAGTTCGAGTTCATATTCCATGAGTGCAATGCACATGAATTAGCAGAAATTCCTAAATTGGATTTATTACTAAAAACAATTGGAAAGAAATATTCTGCGTTTCTGAGAAGATGGAAACCAGCCTGAAAATACAAATATTAACATTTCTAGTAAGAATATTTGCTACCCACAGCAAAATATTCCATCTCACAGAGATATTCCTTAACGATCCACATAGATCCTGAAAGATAAGTTCTTTTTTTTTTATCTATGTTACTGTTCAAATTATGATTAATAGTTAAAAAGACCGGAAGTTCGATTCTAGCAAATAGCTTTGAGTAAGGTCTGCATCAATTTATCTTACTCCCCAAACGACTAGTAGAATGAGGTGAAATTTACTGAAAAAAACGTGGATCGACACTAAGGTAATGAGTACTTTATCACGTGTTCAGCTTGTAAATGCCACAGTAATCGATTGTTATTAAGGTACTAATCATTTGATGTATCAGCAATTGCGATAACGTCGTACGTTTTTCACCCGATTCGTATGATACGTGAGGAAATTATTCTTCCATCATTCTTTGCATCGATTGGGAAACAAACAAGAACGGGGACTTAGCCACTTCTTTAAGGAATCCTTAAATGACTTCGGAAACACAGGTAGCTTATTATGTCAAGGGAATTCAAAAACAAAACGTAAAAGAAGAAGACACATGAGAAGAAGAGGATAATCAAAGTATTAACTAAGATAAAGGGAATGAATTAGCTATCAATTTATTTAAAACAAAGAAATGGCATTTTTAAAATACACGTTTTTAAAGCAAAATATTCAGTATTTATGTAACAATGTGAAGTTTTATGAAATGAAGACTAAAATTAGAACAGTTTTAAAATTTATGGAATTGTACTTATGCATGCAGTGAAAATTATGTAATGTTTTAAGATTTTTTATGAGATAAAATAAGGAGGCCGGTTTTTAAAAATATGAGTAATTAGCTTTTTCGCGCGAATTTTAAACATGTTCAAGAAGTACATGTTACTAATTGGATTGATTTTTAAAAGTAAAAATTTCAATTTGATATTAATGATTAAATAGCATATAAAAGTTCTAATTCTTTCGATATAATTAACATGACTGAATTCTTCAATTAATGTTATTCACCATGCATTATTCAACGTACCAAATAATAATATTTAATTGAAAATTAAATCCTTGTTAGAAACAAAATAATTGATAAAATTAATTTTAATTATTTTATAATGGGTTTCTACGAATTTTCTTGAAATTAATTTACATTCTATATGTATGACTATAAGAGCCAATTAATCTTGAAATCTTGACTGGCATTCCATCTGAGTCTTAAATCCTTCGAATCATAAAAATTAATAAAATGTTACTTCCATAGTCATATTTTAAGTTTTATAACTCATATTAATAGATAAAATGATATTAATACATTAAAATTAGAGTTTTTTCATGTATTCTTGATAATATTTTTCAAATTGTTAGGTCGTGTCAGCTGAATGATCATGATAAGACTCATGGCCAACAAACATTGTTTATGCTGAGTCGTGGGGTTTCAATTCTGGTGATGTTTAGGATCCACCATGAAAAGAGGCTGGCGGTTTCGGTTTAAAACCCATAATTTTGAATATTGATTTCATTAATGCAACAGTATAAATATGATGTTTTGTCTATATAGCTATTACATGAAACTATAAATATATATTTACTAGACAATAATTTGCTGGTCCACCTTTTGGTAAACTCTGTGAAACCCTTAATAATAATTTACATTTTATTAAATATATATATGTGTAGAGTTGTTGAATGTATTAGCATATAATATTTAATCATTAAATAAGACGATTTAAGAAGCTGTTTCCAATTATCTATTAGAAAAAAAATTCAAAACAGTTCGATATTAAGTTGAAATTTGGTGATATTTCCAATGTGCTTAAATTTTACATTATTCTTAATTCAAAAGAATGTTTTTTTTAGACTATTGAATTTATATGAGTAAGTATTTAATAGAAGAGTGTGATTTTTTTAATTTATAAAATTTGAGAAGGAAATCTGTTGAAAATTAAATTGTCATGAGTGAAAATTAATTTATCATGCTTCAACAGAAGTTTTTTTTTGAAAACAATATTGTCCAATACACTTCCTAGGTAAAATTATATTGCATTAGGTTCTCAAGTTAATTATATATATATATATATAAATTTTTGTAATGCATTTTCTTTAATCATATGCAAGGTATAAATTCAACTAGAAATATCGACTGAAATGTTTAAAGATAAAGTGACCCTATAAAGAAGTTACATTTCATGTAGTAATGTACGAGTATTTTAAGCGGACATCTTATTTTTGTCTTTAGAGTACATTAAAGATGAAGCTCTTAATTTGTCGTCGAAGGAAATGACACATAGTTATTGTTAGACCTGGAATGTTCTAGCGATATCTGTTTTTATCTCACATCCAATTCAAACATTATACAAAAAATAAAATACTTGATACATAGCTCATGATTTTCAAAAACGTATGTCTAGTTTTCTTTTAATAAAATAATGATTGCACTATGATAATATTTACACTCAAAGCGAGTCACTTAATGTGATTTTGAAGTTCAGCATCTCAGATAGAAAATTCTAAGAATAGCAACAACTTTTCCCTATTTCGATATCGTCGGCGAGGCCGGCTGTGTGGAGTGGTAGGTTTTTCACTGGCCTTCTGCACCCAAGGGTGCGAGTTCAACCCCGGTTCAAGTCGGTGGAACCTCATGATGAAGAAAATCGACAGCGACCATGTCGTATGATTATTAAGCAAGTAAAAGATCCCTAAAGTGTCTGTTTGACTTGGGTGCTCTGAACAAAATTAATACATGTTTGCATAGTCATAGCTCAGTGTCTCCCTCTAAGGCGTCAAAATTACCTGCTGTGATTAGTATCCCCCTATATAGAGCGTGGCCGCGGTAGCCTGGTGGTCAAGGTAACGAACTCGTGTCCGACGTTTCATGAGTTCCAGCCTAGTACCGCTAGAGATAACCCACCGTGCAAAGAGCGATTCACGTTAAATCTGTCGAGAGCTCAAACGTCCTCCCGTTGGTGTATTGTGGTAGTTATAAAAGGGGTACCAGCTCAGGTGTCGTCCTCTTCACTTGAACATGGTTCAAAATTACGAGGTCCGTCCCTAAAAGCCCTCGAGTAGAGCTGAGAGCTGAACAGTACGACGAGTATATTCACTCACTAATTCACTTCTCCTATATGGTGCCACACTAAAAAGAGATCTTAGCTTCCGGGGAATGTAATAGGTCTGCAATGGTAAAACACCAATATCCGCAGCCCATTACAAATAAAAAAATACATATTCTTACCCAGCACATATGTATTTTTTTCTTCAAAATACCATTTCTTTCAATTCTAGAAAGGTGCAACTGAAACAGGAGGCAGTTTAAGCGGAAGATGTTTAAATAGTGCTTGCAATAGAGGAAGAAGGTAAAGAAGTAACAGCAGTAGATGGATTAAATATTTTAATATTTAATGGATTTTAATATTTAACAGGAAGCTGAGAAGAAACTTTATCATAATCGGAAACATTTTTGTTTAATTTAAATAATTCAGAAACGTTATCTATCATTTGCTTGAAAGTATTAAATAGTTTGAGTGACCGCAGTAGCCTAGTGATCAAG
>BMAO01037609.1:0-41816 GCA_019973975.1 Trichonephila clavata | reverse complement strand
CTTTTGAATTAAAATTTCTTTTCTCGTAAAGAGGTGTTTTTTTGTTAGAAAGCTTTCCTTAAGCTTTCTTTATAGGGAGATAAGCGATTTTTTTTTAATTTTAGTCAACGATATGTTACCACATAAAACATTCAGCACGCACTCACACAAAGTTTTTATTTCTTTCTTTGAACACTTTTTCAAAATAGATTTTGAGTTTTTTGTTTTAGAAATTAATTTTAAGAGCTCTAAAGTTTGTTCAGAACACACTGGCATCTTGCGAACTAATGAATATTCATCTAACAATTTGAATCTATTTATTTGTTTCAAAGTAATGGGTTATCGAGGTTGATATACATAAAAAACATCTCCAGGAAACATACCTGTGCGCACACGCAAGGATTCATCAGTTTCAGGTTTTAAATCAATAAGTAAGTATCCGTACGGCTTTGATGTGGTATCTGTGTAACATTCTTGAAAAAATTTCACTTTACGAGGATATAATTGGCGCCCTAAATGTGTAATTTGGATTGATCTCTTCGATTCTTAAATAATACAAGATAACGAGCGTTTAAGGAAATTTCTCTAATTTCTTTCCCTTTATGAAAAATATTCTGTACCACAAAAAATTATACTCAAATTTCTGTGATGTGAATATTTTACAAATAATTTTGTTAATTGGGGATCATTCCCTAACTCGCCCATAAGATCATCTATAACAATTAACGCATCCGAATACTGGTGCACATTAGATGAATACCTTCATGAAAGGAAATATTCGACATTTCTTCATATAACTTTGATAAACCCCATAACACCAAACTATTTTTTTAGGAAAAGGTTTAATCATTTTATTTTCAATTAATTTTTTAACGAACTGACTTTTACCGCTACCAGATGGTCCAGCCAAGATTAAAGTAAATGGATGAACCAATTTGAGAGAATCCATGATTAAACTAATAATTTTTATCAATGCTGCTGCTATTTATACTACGAGACAGTTAATTCTATAAATTTTATTTTGCGTGATAACAAAAAGAAAATTCATAAATTCTTATCCCTGCCCATAATCATATTATGTTGTATCCTGCATTTTCAAGTTTTGATTCATTATCAGATAAAAGTGAGACCATTCAGTACAGTATTTTCTCATAGTATTGTAACAAGGTAGCATTGATCCCCTATTTATGTCTAGTTTGATGGATTAGAGCAGCTTGGAGGCAAAACACGTGGTTTTCATTGTTTCGTCTCGACGTCAGTGGGTCTGTGGTTTGAATGGGCAGGACGAAACCCCCCTGCTGATCTATTCACATACCCTGTCTGACTTTGTAGACTGACGCCTCGGAAAACGGCGGGTGGTAAGGGGTCGGAGCGTGACGTGTGCAGATTTCCACTGCGCCAACCAATGAGAAGTGATGAGGGGCGTGTACTATCCACCCCCCAAGAGTTTAAAAGGAGACCGCGTTGATAACATGTTTCAAATAGCCCATTCGCTCCGTCGAATATATGTACAGTGCCTGATCGTCACAGTGTAGCAGAACACAAAATTTGTTTGAAGATTTAGTAGTGAGTAGCAACGTTCTAAAATTTCTACGGCTTCATTATGTCTACTTGCAATATTTGTGGAAAAAACTTCGTTCGGCAAAGTGATTTAAAACGACACATTGACTCTGTGCATTCAACAGAGAAAATTGTATGTGAGTTTTGTGATACATCCTTTACCCGTAAAGACAACTTATTGAATCATTTGAAAAATAAAAGCTGCGAAAGAAAGTTGGAGAATGAAGCGGGAAAAAGAAAGAGAGTGGATTTGTCTGTTTCAAATAGGAAAAAGAAAACACAGTTGTCCACATCTGCTGAAAACTCTACGGCTGTTCCTGAAAACTCTACGACTTCCCCAGAACATTCTGATGCAGTTCCTGAAACCTTTACGGCCGTTCCTGAAAATTCTACAGCTGTCCCAGAACATTCTGCTGCTGTTCCTGAAAATATCTCCTTACCACCAAAAGAAAGAGAGAGTGCTTTTCAAAAAAGCTTATAAAACATTTGATCTCCATAATAACGATAGTTCACTGGGGATAAAAGAGTTTCTACTCTTGAGAAAAGAAGAGACACTCTTAATTTTTCACAATGAACTCAAAACTTACAAATCCTTGAAAGTGAGTAAATGGGTTCATTGCATTTACTCGAAAGCGACAGATGCCGGAAAAATGATAAAAAACGTTGAATTTAAAACGCCGAATAATGAAGTATTACAAGGAACTAATCTCGCCAGCCTTTATGACAACATGTCTGAGAAAATAGTGAAAGAAAGTGAGGATTTCGAGGGTAAAGACTCGGGCTGGACACTGGACGAAATCTTAAGACTCGAAGTCCGCACAAACCGTTATTCTCCATTCAGAGGTTCATCATCCTTCATCGAGGTGCCGAAGCAGATCGCTGAAACTAAGGCAATCATCAATGTCATCAATAATGAGGACTCTCAGTGCTTCATGTGGTCTATTCTCGCAGCTCTTTACCCCAACACCAGCAACCTCAACAAAACGTCAAGTTATGTCCCCCACATAAATAAGTTGAACTTTGATGGAATATCCTTTCCAACACCGCTTAACGAGGTGAAAAAATTTTCAAAAATGAACGATATAGGAATAAATATTTATTCTTTTGAAGAAGATTTAAAAATATTTCCTCTCCTCATCAGTGATATAGTGTGTGATAAACATATAGATTTGCTTTACGTAAAAAATGGAGAGTTTGGGCATTATTGTTTCATTAAAAGCTTATCTCGACTTGTTTCCAAACAACTCTCAAAACATCATCATAAAACATTTATATGTAAAAGATGTTTAAGTGCTTTGCAAACAGAATACAAACTTCTTCAGCACAATGAGATGTGTATACATAAAAGTCCTGCAAGAGTAGTAATGCCGTCAGAAACAAGTAAGTTTTTTAAAATTTAAAATTTTCAACATTGTTTAAAAATACCCTTTGTTGTCTATGCGGATTTCGAGTGTGTAACTAGGAAAACTGATACTTGTGGTCCTAATCCAAACTTTTCATTTACTAATATTTATGAAAAACATGTCCCGATAGGTTTTTGTTATTTTATCAGTTATCAAGGGGGGTATTATAAAGATCCAGTAGTATATAGAGGTATTGATGCCCCAAAAATTTTTATTGAAAAGTTAGAAAAAGATGCAATAGAAATGGATAATATTTATAAAAAACTAAAACCATTATTACCTCTTACTGAATCAGAAAAGCAATTGTATGATAATGCTAAAAATTGTTATGTTTGTGATCAAATCTTTCGCGAAAACAATATCAAGGTTAGGGATCATAACCATGTGACTCAAAAATTTAATGGCCCTTGTTGTAATAGTTGTAATTTAGCAATGAAAACCCCTAAATTTTTGCCTGTTTTCTTCCATAATCTTTCTGGGTATGACGCCCATATTTTTATTAAGGAGTTAGGATACGATAAAAAACAAATTAATTTAATTCCGAACACCGAAGAAAAATATATTTCCTTCAGTAAAAATATTTCAAATGATTTTCAGTTAAGGTTTTTAGATTCTTTCAAATTCATGTCTTCCAGTTTGGAAAATTTGATAAAAACACTAAAAAAAGATGAATTTAAATATATGAAACATTATTTTGATTCAGAAAAAATAGATTTACTTTTAAGAAAAGGAGTTTTTCCGTATGATTATTTTGATAGCTTTGAAAAGTGTAAAGATTCTTGTTTACCATCTATTAGCAAATTTTACAATAAACTAAATGAGTAGCCTATAAGTGTAGAGGATTATAATCATGCATGTAAAGTATTTAATGAATTTCATTTAAATAATCTTGGTGAATACTGTGATCTATATGTAAAAACAGATGTCCTATTGTTAACAGATCTCTTTGAAAACTTTCGGAAAATATGCATGCAAACTTATAAACTTGACCCCTGTTGGTATTTTACCACCCCAGCTTTATCATGGGATGCTATGTTATTACATACTAAAGTAGCTATCGAACTGTTCACAGATTACGACATGCTTCTTTTTATAGAAAAGGGTGTAAGAGGAGGTATAAGTCAGTGCTGCAATCGTTATGCTATAGCTAACAACAAATATATGTCTAATTTTAACCCAGATGATGAGATAAAATATTTAATGTACCTTGACGCAAATAATTTGTACGGTTATGCAATGAGTAAATATCTACCTTTAAAAGATTTTGTTTGGAGTGATAAGAATTTAACTGAACAGGATATTTTAAATTTATCAGATGAATCCGATGTAGGTTACATCTTGGAAGTAGATCTTGAATATCCTCCCGATTTGCATGACAAACATTCAGACTTTCCCCTTGCCCCTGAAAATAAGCCCCCACCTAATTGTAAAGAACCTAGACTTTTAACTACTTTGGAATCCAAAACAAAATATGTTCTCCATTATTCTAATTTAAAGCTATATTTAAAATTAGGGTTAGTCTTGAAAAAAACTCATCGAGTTTTAAAATTTTTTCAATCTCCTTGGCTTAAAAATTACATAGATTATAATACTAAATTAAGAACTAAAGCTGTAAATGACTTTCAGAAGGGGATTATTACAAACTAATGAATAACAGCATATTCGGGAAAACGATGGAAAATGTAAGAAGAAGAGTAGATATACGTTTATGCTCAACAGAAGAGCAGGCTCGAAAGTTAATAGCGAAATCAAATTTTAATCGACGCACAATATTTTCTGAAAACTTAATGGCCGTCCATCTAAAAAAAACCCAAATCAAATTTTTGAAACCAATACAGGTAGGAATGGTAATTTTAGACTTATCAAAAGTTCTAATGTATTCTTTTCACTATGAGTACATGAAACACCGTTACGACTCGAAAGTAAGGCTCATGTATACAGACACCGATTCCTTTATCTATGAAATAAAAACTGATGATTTTTACAGTGACATGAAAAATGATATTAACTTATATGATACTTCAGATTATGATAAAAACAACATTTACAATTTACCTCTAGTGAACAAAAAAGTCATCGGGAAAATGAAGGATGAAAACAAGGGAAATATTATGACAGAATATGTAGGATTAAAATCGAAAATGTATGCCTACAAAACAAACCATAAGATTGAAAAGCGGTTAAAAGGAATTAAAAAACAAACTATAAAAAATAAAATAACATTTGAGGACTACAAAGCCTGTCTTTTTAATCAAAAATTAAAATATGTTGACATGAACTTAATTAGATCCAAATTTCATTCAATACACTCCATAAAGCAAAACAAACTTGCTCTGTCCTATAAAGATGACAAAAGGTTTATTAATGATGATGGCATTACTACGCTTGCCCATGGACATTGGTCATTGATGAATTTAGACCTATTCGATGAGCAGTAAGACATAAAATCCAATGATGACACAATAATGTGATTTTTTGTAATGTAAATAAAAGATTGTAATGTGAAATGGAATGCTGCTTTTGTAAATAAACAACTTACTTTGTATCTTTTTGTGTAATCCTTATACTGAAATCAATTTTATAATTTGTTGTTCTCCTGTAATGTATATATATATACAATTGTAATGTAAAACGCAATACAAGATGTTGATTTCTGAATAAACAATTTACTTTGTATCTTTGCTGTGTATGTGTAATCATTATACCGAATTAAAATTTACAATTTGTAATTAAAACAATGTATAATAAATATTTTTTTTTATTTCTATTCAATTAAAAAATATTTTAACTAAATGGTTATTGCAATGAATAGTTATACAATTTATACTCTTTGGAAAAGGCAAAGAGTTTGCTTTAAGCACATAAACATAAATTTTTCCTTTCTTTTATACAAAATATATTTAAAATATCACTTATGTGCTTAACATACTAAGATAATTTGTTTGAAAGATGTATACTGATATTTATCTTTTAAAATGAAACTATTTCAACATAAATTAAACTAGAAAGCAGTATGAATAAAATTAACAATATAACCATATTTATAAAAAAAAAAATTATTCTTTTTGCTTCAGATTTATAAAAATAAACTTTTTTAAAGCCAACAATGTATCCATCCACTCTAAGCATTGAGATAATTTCTGACGTAGAATTCAGTCGCCGTCTTGTAGAATCAAGATCAGACAAGCTAAGACAAGTTCAATCGTAAACCGTTCACACGCTGATTACGAGTATTCTACGTCACATTTTTACTGTGTATGTGTAATCATTATACCGCATTAAAATTTACAAATTATTAAAATAATATAAGTGAAATATTTTTTTTTATTTCATTTTAATTAAGAAAATGTCGCCATCTGCTTCGCCTGCAAAATTAAATTCATGAGATTATAAACCTAAGTTTTCTTCAGGTCTGCATGCCTTCATAGGACAATGGTTAGCGTAACTGAAAAACTATTGTCCTATGGAGACATTTTGTTCTGGGGCTGTGAGTTTGAATCTGGATTTATTATTTTTTTTTTATTTGAGCGTTATTTTTTCAATCATTTTAAAATCTAATAATTAGTGTATAGTTTAACCAATAGGTGGCGCCATGAGCACTTTAAACATTTCAATAAACTTTTTTTACACATTTAAAAAAAACAACTCAACTTAGCAGCAGGAGGGAAACAACTCAACAGCAGGTGAAAACAACTCAACTCCCCCATCAACTCGAAAACCAAAACCATAGCAGGAGGGAAACAACTCAACTCCGCGCCTGCGCCTGTGCCTGCGCCTTTACCGCAGAACCGGCTTTTCTTACCTACTGTAGTCGGATACCATTCAATAAAAAATGAAGCTTGAAAAAAAAGAACATTTGTCAACAAGCACAATCATATATTCAAAGTATCTAACGAACACCTCATTTCTAATTTTGAGTAATTTTTTTTTATTCAGTGAAATAAGTTTATATAAGGTTGTATAATTTAGGCTGAAAAATTAATTAAAAAAATTAATGGGAAGGAAATAAACTTTACGAAGGTTTTCTATTCAATATAAGATTTACGGGAGTCTTAAGTGATTTATGAATATAAATTAACATTCTCGAATAAAAATTTATCCTTCTATAATTTAACACTAAGAGCTTAAAGCAACATAAGATTACCTAAAAAGAACACCTTTTATATAAAAGTTTTCAAGATTTTACGAAGACCAAATATGTATTTTTCCATAAATATAAATCTCGAATGTATCCTTAGCATATTAATTTGATTTATTGCAATCAACGTCTAAAATACTATTAAAGTGAAATGCATTCTTTCTTTCACCTTCAAGTCAGTAGCCACGGCAGTCAAAATCATGGTAATGGGAACTCATGATTGGCGTGACTGGCCACTGAAGATTCACCGTGTAGAAGAGCTGATGTAAGTTAAATCTATCGTAACTCAAAGTACTCACTTTAGGTAGTTAGGAGAATGGGGTGCCAACTCAGGTGTCGTCTTTGTCACTTGTCCATGGTTCGAATTTACGTGGTTCACCAATAGACCTGTAGAGTACGATTTTACGTCACTCGTTCAATGTATTTTCTTAAAAGTTAACGAATAATACGTTGTTTATTTATTAACGTCACATTTTGAAACAACTTGAAGACTACTGGTGATGTATCTCTTCATTTTGAACGATAGTCAAGTGACGGAGACAGCACATGCGAGCTGGTACCTCACTCTCCAAATTTCCACACCACTTTAGCAAACGGAGCCTTGACAGATTTAACGCGCATCAACCGCTCTACGCTGTGAGCTTTCAGTGAAACCAAGGATTGTATACATAATTGGATAAATTACTTGCTCAAAGTTAGAATCTCCTAAAAAAGCTCGGATTTATGAACTCACTAGATACACTATTCAAAACTCAGATTGTAATTTTTAATAATTTTGGCTCTTATTAAGTAGGCTGTTCACAAAAGTTTTAAAAGTAAAATTTCAATAAATTGTTAATTGGTTCCTTTTAAAGCACAGACACAGATTTCCATAAAATCATTATGTCGCTGAACGAGCGAAACGTGGAAATGGGCATGCGCACTTGCTATATATTTTCCTCTAATTGTACAGCCCATATGTATATGTATGCTTACATATCGACGAAATATATGAGTACATGTATAATAAAATGTGTATCTTTGTTTAGAAACATTTTACATTTATCTTTCATTCAATAGTTTTCGAGAAATTCGATTGAATATGCAAATTATCCTAATTTTAAATTCCTGTGTATGAAGCAATATACATTCTTAAATAGGCTTATATATGATGTAATGAATCTCGCATATATTTCTACTACACATTTAGCTTAGTTTATTGAAATTTGCCTTCGTTATCAAAGTTTCTATTTATTCTACAGTAAATACCTAAAGCATATACTCACCAGCCAAAGTACAGGGTTATCAGAAATGAATGACCCGCATACAAAATTTAATAATTCCCAAATGAATAAACAGAAAATTATCATTAATATGTCATTGTAAATATATAATATGAAATTTTGAGTTTGTAGCATTGTTTTTGTCCAATCGGGGGAAGCAGTGTTGAAATCAAGATGCTTTTGAAATAGTGAGCAGAAGTGGGGAAATGGCATCGCAGTGGGAGAAGGCGTTTTGTGTGCTCTCGTTTTCAAAAGTCTGTCTGTAATCACGGTTCAGAGTGAATTTCAGAGAAAGTACCATAGAAATGTACCGACATCTAAGAGTATAAGAAGATGACATAAACAGTTCCTGGTGGAACTATTTATAACTGGATGCCTGAGTGAAGGCATCCAGGGTGGCCATGTTATTCTCCAGAGAATGTTGAAAGAGTGCAAGAGACTTTTATATAAGGTAAAGGATCCCCTGGATCTCCTGGATAGGCATCCAGTTTCCTGGAATTGTTTATATTATCTTCTTACAGTCTTAGATGTCGATGCATTTCTATGGTACTTTCTCTGAAATTCACTCTGAACCGTGATTACAGACAGACTTTTTGAAAATGAGAGCATACAAAACGCCTTCTCCCACTGCGATACCCCATTTCCACTTCTGTTCACAATTTCAAAAACATCTTGATGCTTCCACATATTGGACAAAAAAAAAATGTTGTAATGCTTGTCGGTTCCTGTTTCCCTCTAATCCCCCTTGTCTACCCTCGGACCCGGCTAGATGTTTGGGGAGAACTGAATAATCAGTCGACATGATTCACTCTAATTATTTTATTGTCACAAAATATCAATCAAGCACAACAATAATCCAATTAAGAAAGTTGAACAGCGTGCAGAGCGCGAAGGTGAGACCCGTTAGCCTGGGGATAATAATACGGACCCTTAACTGATTCCACGATAACCTATACAAGCTCAATTTCAACTCCGCCGCGCTCTAATAAGTTATTCTTTAACTTCTAATAAAATAAGGCTCGCGATACACCTGTACTCTTGTGAATTCCTACTGTTGAGGCCTTGAACGGTAATCTTTAACTGGATTCGATCACCTCCGAGTGATCCTCTCTTGGAGTTCTTCAATGGACACTTTCATAAACTTAGATTTGCACTTAGTAAATTCACGATTCTCCACTCACAAACTAACTCTCAAAACTCGCGAATACAGAATTTATATACTATACTTAATGTACATAAGCACGTTTTCTTCCTTCGGTGAAAGTTGGTTGGCCAAAATATTTTCCCAGAAGAGTCCCCAAGACGCGTATAGATCCGTCACAATGTTACAAACTCAAAATTTCACATTGTATCTTTACAATGACATATTAATTATCATTTTCTGTTTATTCATCTGGGAGTTATTCAATTTTGTAATCGGATCATTCATTCCTGATAACCCTGCATAATTTAATGGGTTTGGAAAATGTAACTATTTTGGTCAGGTGTGTGTTTGATAAACAGAAGTAGTTCATAAAGAATTTCTGTAGATTCAGGCCACTCAAAAATGACTGTATTCTGAACGGAATACTCTCATAAAGAATAATATTGATGTGTATTCTCCACTTTGAATTCGTTCTTTTTCTATTTATGCCTTTTTATCAATTGTCTCATCCATTCCTTAACATAAGTAAGTGAGTGTTGTACAGTTTTCACAATTCTAATTCTTGCCATAGTGTAGGAATCGTGGTAGTTGGCCTCATTTTTCCATCGATGCTGCTTTCAAGATATAGATGGTACTATGAGGGTGGAGACGAGAGGGGTACAAAAAGCTTCCCAAATATGTTCAATAAGGTTAAAGTTTGGAAACTGGTGAGATCTTATCTTTCCAGAAATTAAATGTCCAGAGGAATCCTGTGCGACTAGAATTGTCATTCATCAAAATGAAATCAGAGCCATATGGAAAGATGAACATAGGACAAGATTTCCTTCCGATCTTTAGAGAATTCACATAGCTTCTGACAAAAAGAAAGTCTGGATATAGGTCCAAAATAATACCTTATCAGATCATTTAAACCTCCATTGTCATACGGATCTCTTTCTTGGATGGTGTAATATTTTGCCTGGCGTTGAATTGACAGCTTCAGAAAATAAAATACAGCCTTCCTCACTCGTCCCCTAAAAACACTGCTAATTATTTTACCAGCAGTGAGCTTAATAATTCTAACTTAACTTAAAACCTTATTAACTTCACCCAATGAAAATGGAGGAGTAAAAGATAAATATACTTCCATTTTAGAAATTCTGGCTCTTTCCTTTTAAATCAAGAGGCCAGGCGTGTAAAAATATTTTTGAATCTTATATATATATGAATGAATGATTTATATATGACCTAGCTTCACTTCAACTCCATTCAACCTATCGCTATGAAAATTGGCATGTATATGTATTTTTTTTTTTTGTGGAGAAGGTTTTTATGCTATCCTCTTTGTTTCAGCTCCCCACCAGGTGGCGTTACAGCATATCAACTTCTGCACAGTTCAATCAATTGCCAAGTTGCCAACATGGTCGTCAAGCACAGAGAAACTTGGTTTGGATAGGTTCTTCTTTAATGTTAATCTATATATATAAGAAAAACATGCTTTTTCAGTGGGTATAACTTTTTTTAACGGAGTTTTATCTCTTAAAAATGCTAAATAACCAAAGAACACTAATATTTTACAGCACAAATATTTATTTTTAAAAACTATAAATTTTTTAAAATTTATGTATTTTTTTACACATAAAAACAGCTTTTACACATAAACAATTTGATGATATTTAAAGAAACAGTTTTTCTTCTCATAAAAACACAAGAATACATTACACGTTGTGTATTTTGAGTGATGTTTCAATTGAATGATTTTTAAAGCACTGCACCCTGGATTAGGAAATACTATATTTTCTGAACATTAACTACTGCACCGTGGGTCTTGTGTTCAGTCTTTTAATCGTCTCCTTAAGAATCTAACGAAAATTCAAGCAAATAATTTGGTTGGACTTCTTAATCTGAAGAATCTTCTGTTAATGTATTACTGCTTTCAGATGGTAGATTCTATAATAAATTCAAAATCTCTTGAAGGCTGAACTTTTTTCCCCAGACAATTCTAAAAAGAGGGAAAAAATTATAGCATCTTGAAAACCTCCTATTATTGTTAAATCTCAGTATTACACACGAAGAAATCAAAATGTTAATTTTTGAATAAAGAATAAATATTTCATTTAATTGTACACCAAAAAAATGACGATACCTCAGATTCAAATTTTAAAACTTTTTAAAAACGTTAGAAACAATAACAAGACAAAATAAATAATTTATACTAAAAAGAAATGCCAAAAGAGCACAACTCTATTACACTTTAGTAATGACTCTACAACTCAACGTAAAATACACTACTGGCCACCGTAAATGCAACACCAAGAAAGACAAGAGATAGCACAACAAAATTTATTTTGTAGATAACATGTTGACCAAGTATCAAATGATTAAATTTATAGACTTCTGTGAAGTGTGATTCCTGCCAGAATCAGTAGCAAAAGTAGCTGCCATTGTTGGAGATCACCACTGCCATACGCCTCGGCATTGATTCAAAGAGACTTTGGATGTATTCTTGAGGTACAAGTCCAAGCAGCTTCTACACGTTGCCATAGTTGATCTGGTGTGGCAGCTGGGGGTGTAATCTGGGTCAATCGTTGAGCGACCATGGACCACATGTTTTCTATTGGCGAAAGACCCGGAGAACGAGCCAGCTAGCGAAGCAATTCAATTTGGTGATTGACGAAGAACCTTTGGACAATGCGTGCCACGTGTGGTCGCGCATTATCCTGTTGAAATATGGCTGTGGCCAGGCCCTGAAGGTAAGGAAGGACAACTGGCTCCAACACCTCGGAGATGTAGCGCTGGGTTTTTAAAGTACCGGCAATGCGTACTAGAGGAGTGCGAGAGTGATATCCAATACAGCCCCATACCATAATACCCGGTGCAGGACTAGTGTGGCGGTGCATAACGCAGCTGTTCAGCATCCTCTCTCCACGGTGTCTCCAGATTCGAATCCGACCATCGTGGTGTTGCAGAAAGATGCGTGACTCGTCAGTAAAAACAACTTCATTCCATTCTGCCACCCACACCCTTCTTTCATCGCACAATTGGCGGCGGAGACGTCTGTGGCTCTGCGTCAAGGGTAGACCAAGCAATGGACGTCCTGCGGACAAACCACTCTGCTGTAAACGGTGTCGAATGGTATGCGCAGACACTGAATGATGCGTTACAGACTCAATGTGCTGTGCTATTGTTCGTGATGTGACTGAGCGATCCGTCACTGCCATGTGCACAATTTGCCTGTCCTCAAGTGAAGTGGTGCACTGAGGTGGATGCGATTGACCACGTCTGTCCGTCGTAGCCTCCTGCATCCAACGATCACATATCCGGATTACAGTTGTTTGGTTTCGTCCAACACGACTACCGATTTCCCTGAAAGATAATCCACAATCTCGGTAGGCCACTATGCTTCCTCTGTCGAACTCGGATACTTGATCAAAAGCTGATCGCTGTTTTCTACGAGACATAACTGATCTTTTTTGAAAAAAGCACAAGAAAAACACAATTGCCGAACTTGAAATCGTCGAAATCTCCAAGCCTTAAATAGCGCTTTGAGGTGGTGCCACAGCTGTGCGTGAAGTGTGTCTGCGCTGAAATTCTAATCATTTGCATATCTCACCTCCGCTAATGTATGTTGTAAATTTCATGTTATTTGCGTGCTTTCTTCAAGGTGTTGCATTTACGGTGGCCAGAGTGTAATAATACATAAATATGGACGAAAAATAAACACAGTCAGTGATTCTCAAACTGTGGGGCGTGCTCCCAGTAGGGGGGGTGATAACCCTATGTGGGGGTGGGCAAAAGCATATCAAAAAGCCGAAAATAAAAGATTTTTTTAAAAAATTATAATTTAAAAGTAATGTATTTAAAATACCTGCTACTTAAAAGTAATACATACAAAATTTAATACTTATTTTGATCATTTGTACGGTGCATAATTAAGGTAGTATTGTAGCTTTAGCGTCAAAGTACATTATTATTACACTCAAAACATTGTTATTTTATAAGGATGGGGGGCGTGATGAAAATTATGATTGGAAATTGGACCGCAAATACTGGAAGTTTGAGAAACACTGCACTTTCTTTTTCTTACATTCAGTGTACTGGCGGTACTTATATAAATACCACAAATTTATTCAACTATAAAATCAATGGTTAGATCCACATCATTGAAATTTGGTAAGATTGTTTCTTTTGGTGAGTAGAGATCCGTTAAGAATGAGTTTTGTGGAAATAGACTCCCAGGGTAAATTTCTAGAAGAAGGGAGAGGAGGTTGCTAGGGCATTATAAATAAAAATTTCTCGTTTTTGATCTATTAGACCCCGATAAACTTGAAACTTTGAAAACATGGTTTTTCCTTTGAGTAGAGATATATTAAGGATGGGTTTTGTGGAAATTGAGTCCCAAAGGGTTACAGATAAAAAAAAAGAATTCCCGTTTTTAACTATTAGACTTATAAATTTTACTTTGACACACATATTTTTTCCGTTAGTAGAGATCCAATAAGAATGGGTTTTGTGGAAAGCGACTCCTAAGAAGGTTTGCAGGGGGTTACGGAAGCTTTAAAGACAAAAAAAAATCACGTTTTTGAACAATTAGGCTTTGACAATTGACTTTGAATTTGGAAAGCATATTTTGAATGCGATGGAAAAGTAATCGGTCTGTACTGTTTGAAGAAACTTTATTTTGTTTACTACACAGTTACACAAAATACATCTGGCGGCTCTCTCGCGCCCTCTTACGGAGAAAAATAAGAAGGCTTAAAAAAGGTTACAACACATTTCTTTTAATGAGTAGAAATCCACTGTGTGAAAATGGTGTTTGAGGAAATCGATTCAGAGGTAGGGGAGATACAGGGACGTAAATGATAGATATACTTCTATTTTGAAATTTAAATCCTGTGCTTTTTAAATCAATTGGTGATTGCTATAAGAATATTTTTCAATGCAACCGAAAGCTTAATGAAGAAATATAACAATAACCGAAAAAGAATGTATAGTCTTACAATATCATGGAATACCCCAGCAAAGCGAGCGGGTAACAGCTGCTATAAATATAAAATAGAAAGGAACAAAGCATTAATGATATCGCATGTGATTACTTAACGATGGACTTAAGGTTACAACCGCAAAGTATGCATACTCGCTTGTTACTGAAACGCATATACCGATATCAGACTGTATAAACAATGAACTTAAATATATTTATCTTTTGTCCTAGAGAAATCTATATGAGGCTACAAAAATTTCCATTTTTAAATATTTCGATGGCAAATCTAATTGCACGATATGTAACTGTAATTAGATATTAAGTATTCAACATGCGAGTATAATCCATTCATTTTGGAATGTAATTTTTCGCGAGGAAAGTCTTTTAAGCGAAAAATCTTCTAAAATCTTTCTTTTGGGAAGTTTATATTGAGTACTGAATTAGGATTTTTAATGTCTTACTTTGAGAGGGACATTCCTGTTATTAACCATTTCCCTTACAAACTTTTTTGAAAAAAATTGCAAAAAATCATCATATTTTTTAAATTTTATTATTAAATAGAAAGGAACGAAACAAAACAAAGTATGCAAGTTTTAAGTAGAATTTTTAATTTTTTACAGGTGTAAAAGCATTTAATTTTAATATTAGTATTCTATCCCGAGTTATCTCGGGCAAATGGAGAAAAGTTAAATATTAGTCTTTGTATGATAGTTTTTGAAACAAGGGACAACACAAAGTCAAACCTGACAATCTGTACACTGGTAGCTCTCTCTCTCTCTGGTCTCTTTTCTTACTGACTTGCCTCTTTACGGGATCTTTTTTACGGGAGCATAGAGTATACTGTCTCTTTAGATTAGATTTTTTTTTCAGTATCAATAGTAACGTTTGCAAAATGCCCAGAGGTTAACCTGAGTGGTGAATGACTATTGCAGAGTCTTCCTGATGCGGCAAAATCTCATCACGATGATTTTCTGAAATTATTTTTTCAATCAGTTTCATTCTAATTGCTTAAGTGATCGTGAACCTCCTGATTTGCAGTACAAAATGTACAAAATGTACTGTTACAGTACTACATACAGAAGAATCACTTCCACTATTTTCAATGTCCACTATAATCTCACTCTCTGTAAAATCATCGCTTTCGCTACATTGCATCATCTACATTATTTTACTTTTTTCAACAGAACTATCCTTCGTTTGACGTTACTAATCCACAAGCCGACGTGTACTATACAATGGGGAAACACGTGACCTATCTCGCCAAAAGATTCACGAAACCAACAAAACTTAGCAAACTGCCAATCACAGTTGAATATTTCCTTTCATTTCCTTCGGGCCGAATAAAACCCTGATAAAACAAATCGTACTGACAAATTCTGCTTCACCCGAGTTTTTGCGGGATAATAATTAACTGCAATATATACGAACCCGAGATAACTCGGGATAATCAAGCAAGTGGTTAATATGCCATTTAGTATGAGAGATGTTCTGAAAGTAAGTTTCATCATTTTTTTAGGAAAGATGGCACGCCGGGGGGGGGGCAATAAGGAACCGCATCCGTTGCTGGTTTAACGACGATAGGAGCATCAGTGTATGAGGAATGGCATATGCGTAACATGTCAAAGAAAGAGAGCAGTAGCAGACCAGCGCACTCGAGGTTATTCGAGTACAAATCACGATGACAGGCAGACGTGAGCTGACAACGTTCTCATCAGAGGAAATGCGTCATGCTTTTCGGTGTGAAGTACTAGCGTGTCAGTAATCCAGAAGCACCTGCACATTCTATATGGTGAAGAGGTCATGTCTCGACAAATGATTGGTTCCTGACGTAGCATGCTGAGGGATGCTCACTTAGGAAAGTCGAAGTGAGCACCCCCCCCCACATCCACGAATGACAAACAACAATGCCTTCCTCGAACTTTCACCTATTCCCTGCAATGAAAGTCGTCCCTTCTGGATGTAACTTCCAAATCAATGCTGAGTTGGAACAGATTGTGAGACATTTCCTTGCATCGCAGGGCAGCACATTTTACTAGAGGGCTTTCAATGCCTTGTAGCGTCGCCTCATTAGACGGTCGTTTTACTACTCTTTTGACATTTTTAAAGCCCATGAGTGAGCAGAATGGTCAGATGATTATTGTGTATAGGGGCTATTGCAAAGGGGCTATAGATTCTTCTCTCACACCCTGGGACGAAACAGATGTTGAGCCGACTCTTAAGCTGTAAAATGTCACCACTCTTTTTTTTATCTGACACCCAGTTGAAAATAGATTCCCCAAATGACTTTCTGTCCAGTGATATTTAAAAGGGGAACACCTGTTTTTGACTGCCATCCATTCATTCGCTCCCTCGCACATTTTGGTCGGTATGCACTAGAACGGAAAGGAGGAACGGCCCTTCCTCGACCTTTTGTGTGGAAGACATACCAAGGAGTGTATTTCCAGTGTCACAGTGACAGGGAAAGTTCTAAACCCTCCATGTGGTTTACGATGTATGGCGACACAGAAAATTTCAGACGCGGCAGACTTTTTTCCGGAAGAAACCAATGGTGGTTGGCACAAAGACAGAGGGTGCCGGGTGCCACTCGCCAATCAAAAATTATTGGGGGCAGGAAAGAGGCTCGCCCATGGCATTTAAAGAGACGATTCAGTAGGTGACAGGGATCCTCAGTGAGATCAGAGAACTGTGATCAGGACTTCTAGGAGGTGGAGTGATAGAAGCTGAGGGGCAGCCGTACCAGCGATTGATCTTCGGCGAGATCATGGAACTACAGTCCGAACTTGATCTTTTTTTTTGCAGCGAAAGGCTGTGGGGCAGGGAAGAATAGATACCATAATAATGGTGTAATGTTTCTAAATTAATCTGTAAATAAAATGATATTTGACCAAAGCTGTGTGATACCTCCTGTGTGGTTTGGGTGTGAAGAAAAAAGATTTAACTTGAATTCGGAACGTCCCTCGTTTGTTCTTGTTCTGCGCTATCGATTCTATTTCTTCGATCAAACGAGAGAGAAAAATTAATTGTTTATTAAGTGTTATTTAGATTGATTTAATTGCTTTCTGTTTACTCGTATGGTTGTTTGAGAGTTTATAAGAGATAATATTGCATCGAGAACATCCTACCTTTTCCTTTTTCCAGCACAGTTTAAGAATATCTTTATACATTAAAATTGTGACGGGTGCTTACGCGTTTCACTAACCTTCTCTCAATTCCTTTAAGATTGTATTTATTTTAACCAATCCCCGCTGAGAGCCAAAAGTGTGACTTATGCAAACAAGATAGTTTCGGGTTTAGCGAGTTCGAAAGAGATATAAAAGGGAGAAATGAAATGAAGAGATGAGGATGACTACGTGGTTTGATAGAGGAGATAACTACGAGGTTGATTAAGAAGGTGATTCTGAGAGATTAGTTTAACTAGTGAAGTTTGTTCGCCGTAGGAAGATTATTGAAAAAGGTTCATTAATTCGGTTCGGACGGAACTGAAGATATCAAGGATTGAAGCCGCTCTTTAGATCCATCAAGTATTAAAAAATCCTGCCTTAAAAAGATATCAGGTCGGTTATTTTCATAAATTAGATATAAATGCGTAGTTTGATTGTATGCGTTATTCTCCGTGGTTTCAGTTAGTGTTCCGTCGTTCATAATTGAATTCTTATCACACTCCACTGTAATTTGTTGTTCTTAAGGTTTGATTGATATTTGTGTATTTCTATAATAAGAAAGATTAATAAATAATATTGGTTTATTAATTAAGTAGTCGTCAATTATGAATCCAACATACCCGAATTTAGATAATATGCAAAGGGGAGTTAATAATCATAGGGGTAGTGAGAGAATACGACAAAATGAAGAATAATTTTCTTAATTTTATAAAGTGTTAGTATATCTTCATAAGTATTCAAGTTTATAAAGTAAAATTAAAGTTTTCCATCAAAGTATTGAAGGAATTTGAATTTGCGATATCAGGAATTTAAAGCATTGAGTACAATTGCAAAATAACGGCAATATTTTATGAGACTGTAGTTAAGACACAATAAACTTGATCTATATTTATTGGTAAATTTTTACATTTATACTTTCTGAGAAAACTCAAGCAAATTTATGAAGCAATTATTATTTTTTCTGTGGGGACTGAAATTAGTTACCAATAATTAGCGTAATGTTTTTTTAAATTTAATATTATTTATACAGAACTTATAGTCAATGGGCCATAAGAAATTATATTATTAAGTGTGCCAAAATAAAATCATATCCAAGTGTTTTTCAAAACTTAAAGAAAAAAAGGGGGATTTTCCTTAGGAACAAATATGATATTGAGGAAAGAGATTCTTTTTATAAGAAAACCGCGAGACAGAAAGTTTTGAAACGAAAACGCATTAAAATCTGTTTATATCTAGTCTTAGTCGAGGGGTATGCATTAAAATATGAATCTCAATGGAGAAGGATTCTCGAAAATCTCATATTCATAGCTTTTACTTGTATATGTATGAGTATCAGCTAATTTTTTTTATATTTGACCACAACACTATCAAACGTGGTAAAATTCAAATGGAGAATGCTTTTTTTTTCTATTTCTTCTTTTCTATTTTAATGTAAATCGGGCTACATTCGTAATCACTAAAACACGAACATTTTACACTTTTTATGCATGGAATAGTACCTTTTATTATTGAAAAACTCTCGAAAAACAAAGAAAACAGTGTAGAATCAATTTAACTCAATTCTCTTAATTTAGAATATAAAAATATAATTCATATTTAACAAACATTAGTTTTTTACTGTTTGTCAACAAAATTTTTTGAAATAAAGCAATTTATAAGTATATAAAGAGTGTTGTAAATAAAATATGCCTTCGGAATTAATTTTGAAAAAGAACAATCTCATCTCACTACAAAAATATCTCAGAAGAAAAGAGAAGACTGTTGAGACAAATAGAGAAAAAAAAATGTTGAATTTATCGATCTCTCTAATTTTTTTTAAAAAGTGAAATGTGTTTCAAAATGTATCGAATATAAAATAATAAGAATTGTACAAATGATTTGATAATATACGATAATTTTAATAATGTGCACAATTTGGTAATAATTTTTATAAAGGTTCTTATAATATCGTTTGGTGGAATAATGTAATTGGTTTTTGTTACACATTATATATATATATATATATATATATATATATATATATATATTTTATTGTTATCTCAAACTCTCTTGTTTAACTGTACAATATCTCTGTCTGAACTACTATTTGTAAAAAATGCAACACCATGAAGGAATCATCAGAATTAAATGAAATTTAATGCAAAATGACATGTATTAGTACAAATAAATGACGAAAATTTCCAAGCAGAAAAACAATATTAAGTGTCCGAAATCAGTATTTGGTGTAGCCCCACCCACGCTGCAATAAGTGCTGCTATACGACGGGCATGGAGTCATACAGATTTTGAATGTCTGCTTGTGGAAGAGAATTCCATATTGCTTGAATGCGCAGCAAAAGTTCGTCTTTTGAAGCTGCAGGACGCGGATTAAGAGCGAGACGCCGACCAACCAAATTCCACATGTGCTCAATAGGTGACATATCCGGCGAATAAGCAGGCCAAGGAAGAAGTTGCATGTGTTAGGCTGAACAGAAGTCTTGAACAGTCTTTGCAATACGTGGGCGTGCATTATCCTGCTGAAAGATAGCTCCAGGGATGCCTTGAAGGAAGGGAACGACTTAGGCGTTAGCACTTCATAGACGTACCTGTTGGTATTGAGATTATCCTCAGTTTGTAGCAAATGAGATTGTCCATGAAACGAAATCGCACCCCAAACCATAACTCCGGGTGTTAGGCCACTATGTCGTTCGATAACGCACTCTGGAAAGGCAGCGTTCACCGGCATAGCGTCTAACACGAACGTGGTCATCATGGTCTCACAAATTGAAGCGTGATTCATCTATAAAGACAACTAGGTGCCAATCAGCTTAACAGGCTCTGTACTCATGAGCCCGTTGCAGACGCAACAGTCGATGGTGTGCTATGATGGGTATCCTGTATAAAATCACCCTTGGACGCCATCCACGGTGCAGCAGACGTTAACGAATTGATGAAACCGATATTTGTACACCTATAGCAGTAGACCAACGTGCTGCTAACTGCTCGAGGAAGATGTACGATCATTCAACGCCATGCGGAGCAGGTGTCGATCATCGCACGCTGTCGTCACCTTCCGTCATCCACTACCAGTTTTTCGAGTTGTTCGGTGCTCGTCTGTCCGCTGCTTCCAAACTCGCATCACTGCGGAACTGTTCTGCTGCACACGATGGATTCTATTGCGCGATAGGAAAACTCTCCTTCTCGAAGACCGATAATCCTCTCGCGTTCAAACTCCGTAAGTTGTCGGAGTTTCTCCTTATTTCGTCGTGGAGGCATACTTAGGTCTCACTAAACATTCGCCACTAACAAATAATCATCACCCATGTTCAACGTCCCGCTACAACCCTCTGTTTATACGCTTTCAGCATCAGTTCAGTGCGCACGCCACGCAAGCGCGATGGCTCTGAAACTTTACGATTTTACGTAACATCGTATAATGGATATTTGCTGCAAAGTCCATTTATTTCTTATGATTACTTCATGGTGTTGCATTTTTTACAAACAGCAGTGTACCATCGTATTTTGTGGGGGGGAAAAAGAGTTCAGAAAAATATTTCATTCTGTCAATATGCGTTTTTTTCTGTATTTGTCTACATCTCTAATGCAATTTAAAATTAAGTAATTTTTAATATTTCCATTTTCGCGTATTTTTCCAAGTTAGGATTTTCTAAATGACAGAATATGATTCTAATTTGTATCTGCCCCTCAGTTCTAATTTAAATTGAAGATTTCACTGAAAAAAGATGTACTGGAAAAATGTAAGTACTATGATTGGCAACATTTATAGGACAATTACATTATTTTTATAATTCAAGCTCCGCCCATCTAGTATTGTAGTTAGGTACGTTGACTGCTATATATAGCTGGATTTGAATCTCGGAAAAGGCATGGGTGTTTGTAAATATATTGCGCCTTTGCGGCATGAGAGCATTCAAAATAATCGGTGAAGTTGGTGGGAGATGTGGGTGGTTCCTAACCACACATCCGGAGTGTTCTCCCTCAAAATTGGGATGGAACAAAACCAAATTGTACTGTCGCCTATTTGGTTCTCAAAGCTACGACTAACTACAGGCATAAATCTAGCTCTTTGCTGCAATAAATTTCACGGGCCTTGATCTAATGTTACTGTTGATCAGGTGAAAGTAACATCAACAAGTTGACGATTGAAACGAATCAACTAATCTATAAAGAGGTCAGAAAAGAAAGCCTTAAGGAAAAATTAAGAGGAAAATCTTTATTACACTAAATAAGAGAAAACTAATCTAACAGGATATGCATCTCTTCGTTCTTATATGTTACTTTGTATTTTTGTTGTGTGTGTACTATGGATGCAGAATAAAGGTTGCTAATTTTTATAATTTAAAAAAAAATTAAGAGTCGAGAAATATTTTTCGAGATTTATATATTTGAAGAACTAATATAGACATAAAGTCGTTACAGAAACTATCATCATATTTAAAATAAAAAGAAGCGAAAATATTATGCAATTGGAAAACTACTACTAGAGAAGAAGAATTGTGGAAGAAATTTTTTTGAAGATTTGTTTATAATTGTTATTATAGACAGGTTTAGTAGATCATTCAGAACAAATTTTAAAGTCACAAAAATTTGGATTTAACAAATATCGTGCCAATGACTCCTCATTTAAAAAATTATTTATTTTGATGTATAATATAAGTAAAACATTCCAAATAAATCTGAAAACTTCTTTGAGACAACCTTTCTATTTGAAAGTTAGATAGCAATATGGCCGCCATTATTTACAATGTGACTATTCAAAAATTGCAACCAAACGATTTTCAATGGCGAAACATTTTCTTTTAAATCATCATACAACAAAAGATGGAACCCAGCCATGTCAGTTCTTTCATCTTACAAACAGCCATTCTCCAAAAGTCCTGAATAAACTTAAGTATATGCTGACATACCTATTCATTGCAAACATTCTGCCATTCAGTTCCATTTCATTCTTTACAGGATTGGTTACATGCCCGCGAGGCCTTTCAGAAGAAGCAAAATATATTGAGACACAATATGTATATCTTCGTTTTCCATTCCATATTATACTGAAACGAGAGGAAGAAGGGAGCGAAGAGGAGAGGGAGGTAAAAAAAGAACGTTTTCCGAAATCGTTTAAGAGCGTTTAGCATCCACCACAATAAAGAAACACGGGTGAATAGAAGCAGATGCTTGATCGATAGCAGTTTGACCACTGCATGAAAGGATGATCGTGACTTATCGTCGAGATGGCCGCGCGATCTTCTGTCGAGATAACAGCTCATTTGTGCCGTCGTCAAGGTGACGACGTCACTCGAGTCGCCTCGCGTTCCTTCGAAATTTCGCATTCGAAAGTGGCAACGTTACTTTTTGGGAGAATGGAGGTAAGTAAGTATTCGGCGTTTGCAATGGACGTTCGATTTTTCGATTCAGCTGATTTATTCGCTAACCCACTTTCGCTACCTCGGTGAAAAGGGATTGTCAAACAGTGTTTCGCTCTTCAGCAGGAAAGAACGCGACGTATTTTTAGTTTCTTTTTCTTTTTTTTTTCTCTAGAGAAATATAATGGACGGAGATTTGCGTCTCGCTCGTTTGGCAACAAGGAAAAATTCTCCCCCCTTTTTGTTTGTTTGTTTGTCTTCACGAAATGGTATCAGCTTTCTTCTCCGAAGCGTTTTTCTTTTCAAAAAATTATAATGATTTCTGTAGAATAAGAAAAAAAAATAAATATTCTAGCTTCGGGTCATCGTAAAATAAAACATTTTAAGACTTGATGGGCCAAAATGCATGGACTCTTTGGAACAGCTGAAAATAGTAAAAGTTTTTACTTCATGGATGATATTTAGTATCCTTTTTTCCTTTAAATTCTTAATCGTTAAACCTGAAAGGAGAGATATTTTTTTAACAGTTATTTCTGCCTATGGTTTGTTCAATATTTATAAAAGAAAGTTTTCAACATGTTTTACAAGATTAAAGTTTTTCGTCGAAAGCAAAGGCATTGAAGAATAAAGATGAATATTGTTGCAAATGTTCGATACTGAAAAGCAACCGACGACTCCAATTATTTGCATAATAACAAATTTATTAATGTTCATTGACAAACAAATTACTATATGAAGACAAATCGACACATAAACACAAGGAAACATTATAACAGATTATTGACAACAGTGCAAAATGCACTTGTTAAAACCAAGCTTTACAACGTTCCAGAAACGGATCTCCAAACAGTTCCAAAAGCAGGAACTCAGATACATAATGTCTTTCTCTCTTATCGCAATCAACGCACAGGTTCAGATGATCTCCTCAGAGACTATTAGAATCTGTAAGTTCTGAGATCTCTTCTAAACTCCACCGAAATTTGTTTCAAAGGTCCTTTAGATAGCCTCGTGATAATTTCTTTAAGGATCGATCCTGGCCCCTTCTCGGTGATTCCATTGGCGATATGGTATTTTTTTCCAAATACGAGGGTTGGAACTTTAATAGTGTCAACACTGCTGTAAAAACGCTACGCAACAAAACCAAAGAATGTCGCGTATACCACACGTGAGCTACATACCTACCTTACCTCCCAGCAAAAAGACTCGTTCTTCCTAGGTCACGCGCACGCGGAGTGAAGCGAAGAATTGATCCTTGTATTAGCTTTCTGTCAGAGATTTAAGAGTTGTCAGGATGATTTAAAAACAAGAACAAAGTTGGATAAAAATTGAATGTGCCAGAGGTCGTACTGAACGACAATGTCATCTAGGGTTTCAAGAGGCTTGCGGGAAATCTGCATTGCCTTACAGAACTGAAGCAAGATGGGTAAAAGCCTTCAATGGAGGTCGCCAAAATGTGTCAGACATGCATCGGCCAGGTCGTCCTAGAGTCAGCGAAGCAGAAGTGCAGGTTGTTATCTCACTAATGGATAGGGATGGACACCAAACGATTCGTGAGCTGGTCCGACAGACAGGATTTGTGCATACGACTGTGCTGCACATTCTGAAGGAACGCCTGGGCATGAGAAAATTTCTTCATGATGGGTTCCACATCATTTGACGGAAATTCAGAAATGGCTACGATACGATGCTGCTCAAACCCACCTGAAGCGCTATGAACGTGAAAGAGAGGCTTTTTTACTCCGTATAATTACACTGGATGAGATTTGGGCCAGAACTGAAACTCCAATCAAATGAATGGCGTCATTAAAGGTCACCACGACGTTTGAAATTTGGTCAGAACCCTAGAAATGTGAAAGTTATGGTGATTCTCGTGTATGACTGTGAGAGTGTCATCCTGAAGCATACCGTTCCCTCACAGCAGACCGTCAATGCGCAGTATTACTGCTCATTTTTGGAGCAACATCTCAGACCAGTTTTGAGAAAAAAACGGCGACACTTTCTACAGAACGCCCCTATCATTTTGCATGACAATTCTCAGCCACATTAAGCCGAAACTGTGAATGATTTGTTCGATCAATGGGGCTAGAAAGTGCTTTACCATCCACCATACTTCCGAGATCTAAGGCTTTATGACTTTGATTTAATTCCTAAGGTAAAGGAACCACTTCGTGGCATTCGCTTCAAAACTGTTCCAGAGATTCTTGCAACCTTAGAACGGTCCATTCGAACTATCAACAAAACAGACACTGCTACAGGTGTTCTGCAACTTCCACATCGTTGGAAAAGGGTTATACACAATGCTGGAGACCATATTGAAGGACTGTAAAGCATGGTGACATGAATAACATTTATATTCCATGTAAATAAATAGTTGCTACTATTAAAGTTTCAATCCTCGTATGTTGCCAAGGGCGATAAAGTCACCAGGCTGGTAACCCAAGGTACACATTCTTTGGTTGTCATTATCTTATATTTCAAGTTCGCGCTGTGAAGTGATTTTTTCCTGTAAAACTCTCTTTCCCCTCAAGGAGACTAGTGCTGCAGGGAAAATAATATAAATGGCGTGTTTCTCTCAATATGAACCAAATCATTATTTTCTTGTTCTTTAAGAGTGGATTAATGTGCTGGCTTCGTTATCTGGTAATGATAGGAAATCAAATAGTTCATTTTATTTTAATACTAAGATGATTTTTTTTTATTCAAGTGTAATTTTACTATATCTGAAAATTTGAAATTTTAAGAAATTCATTCTCTCTTTATACGAAATATTATGTATAGTTATTGTTGCTGCTGATGCCACTTGTCTAACGGTGTCAGATAGAGGCCCACGAAATTCATCGGGACAAATTTACATTATGCATAGTCTTAAGGCTTTTTCGCCATATGTACGAGAGTTTGAACCTAACGTGGAACACATTTTCAATCAGAAAAATTATAAATTTTTATAAAAATTTGTAACATTATAACTCATGCATTTGTTTATAATATAGTGCTTTTAAAATTTCAAAATATTTCATAAATAATTGTTTTTTTAACATGTAAAGGGATAGCTCATTCAGCATTACGGTGTGGGAGAGAAAAAATACGAAACACATTTTATAACAGAAGAAATGGGTCAATTCGTATAAAAATGAGTAGTATGATAAAATACGTGATTCTCTACAGGATAGTGAAGCCAGAATATAATATTAATGTACTTTTGTATCTGAAAAAAATATTCAGAGTTTGTGGGTCCTAATCTTTAACCGAAGACAGCCTTAATGTAAATTATTCTTGACTATAGTATGATTATATGATTTTTTTTAAATGGAGAATGGTGGTAGGAAATGATTGAATGAATAAATAATTGATATACAAATATAAATTACCTAAAAATGAAAAATTGAAAGCAAGTATAAAAATGTACATTTCACTAGTTGATTAGAACTGAAGGTACTTTTCCGTTTCGCCTGCGCAAGCGATAAAATTGCCCAAACTGATACAACTGATGGAATATTCCTGCTGGTAATTTTTTACCACCACATTTTCAGAATAAATCGCTATCTTTTGTGTTATCAGTAAAGTATTTTATGTAATATATCAAAAATAGATGAAAAACCAATGGGAACTAACTTTTCTACAATTTTTTTATATGTATATTGTGGGTTGTTGCCAATAATGTCTGCTTGGCGAAATTTCAGTCGACAAAACTGAAAGTACCGAAATTTTTTTATAATTTTGAAACACTTTTTGAAGAATTTAGTACATGAAAGTCTATCCAATCATTAGATTTGAAATTTCTTTTAAATTTTACAAGTAGAACCCACACAAGTCCTAGTTCAACTTTAGTTTTGATTTCAATGGAGATCCCGTGATTGCCTTTATCACGTGATAGTCCTGAATTTCGCTTATTATGAAAAATATAAATAACAAGTAGTGGTTTCCTGAATTTATAGCTATTTTTAATAAATTACATACGCCTAACGCTTCAATGTGACACTCGTTTTTCTCACATGTATTTTCTTTTTTCTTGTCATAATTTCTGGAAATTAGGAGGTTTTTAAAAATAAGTAAATTTATCCATAAAATGATGCAAATAATTATTTAGATTTTAAATTAGTTGTTAAACAAAACCCCTAAATGAATAGCTTAAAATTATGTTTTTAATCGAAACATAAATGGTTAAGCGTTGGTGCTATTTTAATGATAAGACGATTAGATTGAATTTGAGAAATTGCCCTTTTTTCAGCAATGATTTCTAGCGATAAAATCGAAAAATTATTTTGCTTATTTTAATTTTTGTTGCAAAGTTAGTGTTATTTTTAGATCATCCTGATTATCACCCTTTTTGAAAGTACTTATATTTTCTTTGGGAAGAAGCTTTAAATTACGATATTTGAAGAAAAGATATCCCATGATACAAAAAAAAAAAAAGGTTTACGTGATAGAAAACCTTGAACAGGGTGTTGCCGAATGTGACCGACAAATTTAGATAGGTGATAGTAGGCAGCATGGGGCCGACAAATCACCATAGAACATGAGGTCGCAAACCATGTTTAGTCGGTGCAAAATCGCGATAATACTAGCCGTCGGGAGAACAATGAGACAGACGAAATGAGTGGCCAAACGAATGCGGGGATTCGGAGCCCTGTGGTTAGGTTTTAAGAAATCTGCATGTATGCAAATTTCCACTTCTCCCGGAGTTTCTGCAGGGAGTACTGGCCACTGCGCACCTGTTTAAACCCCACTTCATAGATCCCTTGGCGATGATTATTCCCGCCAGAAAATTGTTGTAACCTCCCCCTTGTTTTTGTTTCAATTGTTTACACTTATTAGATGTACGAACCCCTTTGAAGCGAGTGGCTGCCGCTATAGCCTGCTCTGAACCAATCTAACAATTGGTAATTTATAGATTATTAAAGTTGTTTTGTTGTTTTTAATTTTAATATTGAATTATTATTTGGGATGATTGACTAAAGAAAACGAACTTGCAAATACCGAAAATGCCGCCCATCCGGTATAGTGGTCAGTGAAGCTGACTGCGGTGCCGTAGGGACTGGGTTCGAATGACGGAGAAGGCATGGATGTGTGTGTTGTAATCCTTTCTTCTGTATGTGTTGTATGCCCCCGTGTTATACATTGCGTGGTGCACGGGGTTTATTATAAATGTTAAAAAAAATACCGAAAAAAAGCCTTAAAAGCATAAGAACGTGTAGTCCATGAATGATGGTGCACTAGCATATTTTTCAATTGCGGCCGTAATTATCTCCATGCTACATATCCCGAAAGGTGGACTGGATGCGGTGGACCCATTGCTTAGCCTCCACGCTTTCCGGACCTCAATCCCTTAAGTTTCTTCTACCCTCGGGTCACCTGAAATTACTTGTGCATGAGATGTTGGTGGCTACAGTGGAGAATCTCATGGCCTGTTTCAACTGACGGATTTTCTTCAACACGTCTGACAATCCTTTGTGCGTCAGGGTAGGTTGTGCTATGACCTAAACAGCCGCAATTTCGAACAATTCCGGTGACAATTACTTGCTATTGAATTTCTGACTTCAAGCTGTGATGCCTTTTTCGCATTGTAAACATACTTTACGTCTAATAAATGTATTCCTTAACTCTTTTCATTCCACCGTTCATAAAGATCGGTATCATCATACCCTTCGGTTTTTGCGAATTACTCCGACTAAACGTGGTTTGTAACCTCATGTTCTATGGGGGTTTGTCGTCCCCATGCTACCTACTAACACCTTCCTGAATTTGTTGGTTGGATTCGGCCACACCCTGGATATGCGAGATAATTATATAGTTTAAAAATAAAAATTTTCTTATTATTTAAGGTATCCGACTACTTGTGAAAACTTTTATTTTTATTTTTATAAGGAGATATGGGGATTTTTTTTGCTTGTTTTGGTTTTTAGATTTGTCTAGTACGTTTTAAGAAAAATATGCTAAAATTAAGAAGATAAAAAGAAATTATTATTACTAAAATGTGTGAGGGGGAAGAAATGGGTAAAAATTTACAAAAAATAACGTAAGCGGGGCCCAATTTGTACCAAAAGTTTATAAACAAATTTTCCATTTTTGAATTCTAATGTGTTGCTATGTTATTCATTTTTGAAGTGACCTTCAGGATAAGAGATATTTTAGTTTTTACAAAAACTGGAACCCTTTATCTTAGCTATTATATAAAATTGCTTAAAATAACAGTGATTATATTAACATAAGGGACTGTAAATTTTGTAATAAAACAGTGTTTGAAAATCTGAAGGTTAATACACTTCTACTATTATACAGAACATAGACAAAAAATTTCAGTTAATTATTTTCAAAACTCTTTTAGCAATTATACTGTCCCCGTTTGAGCATTTTCTTAAATAAACACACATTGCTCTAGTGAACGGAAAATAATAAATTTGGTATTTTTATAAAGCTAATAAGGTGGTTTATAAAAGAAAATCATGAAAAAACTGCCAATTTTCGGGTAAATTCCCATTTTTGGAGCAATTGGATACCTTAAGTATAATGTAGGTTGGTAGACACAAAGCTACTTTTTGTATCATTATTTAAATCCAAGCTTTCAGCGTTACAAGAACACAAACAAGGAATGTACTAAATATAAATGTTCTAAGAATCAATTGTATTTCCGCATTCAAATGCCAAAGTAATTTCTTTTCAAAAGGAAAGTAGGCGTAATTGAATACACACTCCAAAGAGTTATTCTATAAAGATGGGTATAGTACATGTATTCTCAAAATAGTATTCAAAAAATGACGTCTTTGTAGCTTACAGTTGCCAAAAATAAGAAATTCGAACAAGCATAATAAAAGCTAAACTAGTTTTGACGAGTAACATGGAACATACAGAGCGAACACATGACGTAATTGCAATTATATGTCTACGACTAGTGCAAATGTAAAAGGGAATTATCTGCTCATCGAATGTGGGTTATATTTTCCAATTTTCAAGCTTGTGTAATCACAAATTAGGTATTTTTTCCCTTCATTAGAATGATTTACATTTGTGTTTTACGTTCATTTAAGGGAACGTGGTATGATTTATAGAAATTCTTTGATTTAATGGTTTTGAAAATTGTTCTGGTTTCCCCCTGTGTGTATGCATTATGTAAAACTCTTTTTGTGCTCAAAATGCAACAAAAATCTAGCCATTTAATTTTTGAAGGAAAATTTTTAAACTTTAGGAAGAGATTTTAAAATGCTTCTTCTTCTAGAATAAGCGACAAGCACACATGAAATTTGTTTTACAAGTATTTCAAACTATGTACACATCAAAGAGTGGATTTTGTGATACCATGATTCTAGCGATTGCAATATTGGACCAAAAGTTCAATACTGATATTCGGTATTTATTAGATCTTAATACCGGGATACCGGTTTTAATACTAATGGTAAAAAGTTCAGAAGAAAAAAAAAGCAAGGTGTTTCTTTTTGTTTTATTTGCAAGTTTTATGAGAGAGTATAAATATCACAAAAATATTTTGTAACTTATAAACTATAACAGTATATAAAGAACCACAAAAAAGTGTAAATATCACTATTCAGTCCGTGATACTATTACTAATTTTTGAAATGTGATCTTAAAAAACATAATGCATAAATTGTACGGTCCTTAAGTCTGGAACGTAATTTTGTGCAAAAATTACCATCTGTCGAAAACGCTCTTTCGATATATACGCTAGTTGATAGCAATGCGCAATATACTTTTTCCAAGTATTTATCTCTAAATCTCTCAGCTTTCTCGTCGATTGGTTTTGGATATAGCTGATTTCTGTATTGTATTTTGGTTTGTTAAAATTTTTTTAGTTACGCTAATTTTAATTTTTGTTAAAGAGAATTCATTTTCTCCATCGACATTACTGCCATCATAATCTTCGATAACTGTACCAAATTCTTCCGAAAGTGGATTGGTTTGCGGGCAAAACATTTTAAGAAAATTTACTGTAAACTTGATCAAATTTGAATTGGCCAGTCTCTTTTCTTCTTTTTCATTATCATAATCATTATGTAAATACCGTAAGACATTTTCTATTTCGGTATGCTTTTTATCTATGCGATTTTTCAATGTAATATCTAATTCTTCAGATAGTGAGGTGTGCTGTTCTTTCAGTGACTACAACATGAATATTATTGTTCCATTAGCTGTTAATAAATTAGAATCTCTCCGACATAATGGCTCAACAAACAGTTTTATTGGAAGTAAAGCTCATATAGTTCTGGATATTAAATCGAATTCACTATCGGAAAAACTAATTTGCAATTTTAACTCGATCATTGCTTTTTGGATTGGGTTTTCAGTTTCAAAAATCGTTGCATCACTAGGAATAAAATGTTCCAACGTTTTTTAGAATCTAATATTAAAATATGCTCTATTTTATTTTCATTTAATATATATTTTTGCACTAATGCATTTTTTTATCATTTACTTTTAATTGTATTAGCTCGTGTTTCAAAGAACTGCACAGCTTATAACAGTTCTTCTTATAGTACTAATCGATGTTGGTTGATTTTTGAAACCTCTAGCGGATAGAGATTTTCTTAATTCAGTAGACGGGCAAAACACTCGAAATGGCAAACCATCTAATCCTGTCAATTTACTTATAATTTCACTAAAATACCTGACGGTTTGGGCTTAGAAACTGTACTTAAATTTGTATCTTCATCGCCATTAGAATCTTTTCTCTTTAATAAATTTGTAAATACTACTTTTTTAAATGTGTATATGGAATTCGCTTTTACTTCCTCCATTCACTTTAATAACTCTTAAACATTTTTTACACTGGGCCACCATAGCTGAGACAATTTAAAAAGTGTCTAGTAAATGCCGAAAAAACGGTATTTAAACTTATGAATACCAGCATTTCAAAATTGTACAAATGGCTCAAAATACCGGTATTCGGTGTCCCGATATACAGATATTGCAATCCCTACATGATTCATATTCGTAAAATACTTTTTTTTTATGGATGATTATTAAAAAATCGTTAAAAATGCATAAATTCTAAATTTAGTTATTTCTTTGTTAGAAAAAGTAATGTTTTTTTATTGTATTACAACTTTTGTTGCATGTATCACTATCAATAGTCAGGAAATATATGAGTTTAAATTTTTTATTTGCTTTTGGGATGAGAATAAAAACGAACATAAAAGCTATTATAAATCGGGATTTTTTACATTTAAAACTTTCAAATTTTGAGAATATATAGAAGAATATATAAAGAATAATTTAGGCTAAAAATATTATAAAAAGACTTGATTTTTTTGACCGATTTTTGCAAATTGAATCGACTTGTGTCCCTTTAGTTGATAAATAATTTATAAAATAAAAAATAATTCCATATAATTGCGGCGATGAAGGATTAGAAATAGTACGGAAGAGGCAAAAATGTTTAAACAAAAAGAGTTCCGTTTTGAAACTCTTTCAGCGAGAGAGCAGACAATTTGCCAGTTTTATTGTGGCAATAACAACTTTTTTGATATATGTATATGTATTGAGGTAAACTCTTGAATTTATGTTTGCTCCTTTTAATTGTTTCATTGTTACTATTTAAGTTTATATAATAGTAGCCGTTACGCGCCCGCTTTGTGCTGGATATTTCATGAGATTGTAAGAATATATACTGTTTATATATATACATAAATTATTGATATCTTAAGTCTTAGCCTTAAGGTCCGAATCTATTGGAAAAAAACATTCTTATAATTCTCACCTCTTGATTTAAAAAGGTCAGTTCTAATAATAATTTTTAAAACTGAGGTAGAATTATCTTTACGCTCCCGCTTCCCCAAAGTGCATTTTTGCAAACCCGTTTTTAGTTTATTTCTACTCAATAAAATAAAAGTGCTTGCAAAATTTCAAGCCCAAATCTAATAATAGAAAGGTGGAAATATTTTTTATCAATAAGCCCAGTAACCGCCTTTGAGAGTTGCGATATTCGTAAGACTCGATCTTGGCGAGTTTCAATTCAACAAAAGAAACATGCGTACCAAATTTCATTACTGTTGATCTAGAGCTAGACGTACGAAAACGGGATTGTTTTATTAATACGCCTCGGTAACTCACCGCTTTCCGCATAGGGGTAGATTTCGGTTCAATCCGTTCTTAGCGGATCTCTATTCAACAAAAGAAACATGCTTACCAAATTTCAAGTCTAGCAGTTCAAAAACAGCCCTCACAACGCCCCTTGGAGGTCAATTTTTGCTAAACCTTTTTTTGTAGCGGATCTCTTCTCCGTGAAAAGAACTTGCCTACCAAATTTCAAGTCTGTAGGTCTAATAACTCTGGAGTGAGTCGCTTTGCTCCATTATATATAGGTATACATTCAAAATAATTTTATTGATTAACTAGCCGTTAGCCACCTGCTTCGCTAGGTATTTCATGATGTTGTATCACTATATATTGCCTTAAAAAATACTGATAACGATGTCCCAGTAGTAAGCTTTAGATTGTATTGTAAAACATTCATTTAGCCTTAGCCTCTTGTTTTTAAAAAAGAGAGGACTTGAATTTCTAAAAACGGAAGTATGTATATTTTTAGGCCCCGTAACTGCCCTCTTTAGAATTTATTTCTGCAAAACTCATTTTTAATGAATCGCGTCTCACCACCACACCACCAACAAAAGAAAAAAAACGTGCTTCCCAAATATCTAGTTTGTATGTCTAATAGTACAAAAAAGGAATTTTCATCTCTAAAAGCCTCCATAATTTCCCTTGGAGTCAATTTCCTGGAAACTTGTTTTTAGCAAATCCTACTCAAAAAAAAAAAAAAAAAAAAAATGCTTGCCAAATTTCGGACTAGTATGTTTTTTCCTATCTTTTTTTTTCTATTTTCTATCCCCTTTACCGCTTTTGGAGAACTTCATTTTCCACAAAATTTATTCTTAGCGGATCTTTACTCAATAAAAGAAACATGCCTGCCAAAAAATATCAAGTCTAATAGTTGCAGGGATCTCGTGAAGAGTGAGTAAGGGAATAAGTCGCCTTTTCCTCCAATAAATATATAAGATAAGCCCAGTGGCTGAGTGATAGTGTACCGCGCTTCCCCGCCACAGTTCCGGGGTTTCAGATCTCGGGCTGGGGAAGGTCGACTCAACTTTTCATTCCTTCAGTAGGTCGATAAATGAGTAGCCAAACTTGCTTGGTAACTGAACACCAGAGGTTTCGCGTCAGACTGGACCACTTGGGAAATATTTGCATATGCACCCCAGCGTATAAGGTCAGAAAACTGAGATAGACACAGTAGGCCTTGGTCTTCTCATGGGCTGTTGCGCCACAGAATTCAGTTCAGTATATATATAAGATACCTCACTGTTTATTTATATGTGCAAATTTTGGGCTTTTGTGATTTTAAGATTTTGATTTATTCATCATTTTCAAGCACCATTATGAGTAAATTTTCTGCTGAAATTTTATCCTATAAAGCAAGCTTAGCTCTACTTCCCTGCTTTTTTTTATATGCACATCAACAACAAATTTGTAACATGTTCAAGCAATGCAATGTATTAATTATAACATAACGTTTTTATGTATGTATGGACTATGATAAAAATTTGCTTTTTTTAATTTGTAAAAAATTTCGAAAGCTAAAAAAAAAAAGGATCCAAAAGGCGCCAACTTTTCATTTTTCTGTATTGAGCTTCTATCCAATATAACAGTGTCGCACACAAGAATTTTTAAAGGGGGAAGGAAGGTCCAGGGTTGAAAGTCTACCAGTCTCGTATCATACCTCAACACGCCGCTAAACAAATTCTTTTGATTTTATCAATTTTCGAGAGCAAAAAACACTAAAATTAAATTATTGAATAAATAATTAGCATTAATTAACAAATAAATTACTAATAACACAGTACTTAATTAAATTTACGTAAAATATACACAAGATTATAATCAATCGAACAAAAAAATCAAGGGGGGAGGGCGGGTTCGGACTCGTTGACTCTCCTGTTGTTTGTGCCACTGCAATATAAAGACAATAATTAGCCAAATTGGTGGTAAATAAAAGCGTGCATTAAACCGGGCAAACGAAATTCCATTGAAAAATCTAAATAAAAACAATTCTATCAAACAATTTTACCCAATGTATTGATTACATCATGCTTTTTCTAAATGTATTATTATACACAATCTGAAAATATTTGAGTTTGAGTCAATATTATCTCTGATTCTGCAGATTTGTCTGAATATGAATTGAAAATCTATTTTTAAGTCTGCATTTTACTGTATTGGTTTGATGATATCTTGTCCTGATAATCTCTTAAGGTTTTTAAATGTTCTTTAGCGAATAAAAAACATAATTTTACTCTTAGAATAACAAGGAAAGGAAAAATTAAGGAATTTTCCTGTTTGTTTATCAGATTACATGGAATCTTTCAAAAATAATGTAGAAGATGATAATCAGTGTATATTCTTCTTATAATTGGAAGAATAACTGTTCTTAAGGGGAAAAACATATATATTTTTGGTAATCTGATTTTAAACTGTTTCTTATCTAAGTTATTTTTTGATTTTTTACTTTTCAGAAATTGATGTAAATAAACACATATGAGACAATAAAAATGTATTGAACTGTTACAATCTAATTCGAATCGAAGATAATTAGAATTTACAATCTTCAAAAAAAGATTAATGGAATTCAGGTAAATGTAACTATAAGAGTAAACATAACAAACAGTTTTGTATAAAAAATTTTTTTTAAAAGCAGATAAACAATTTTATAAAAATTAAAAGAAAGAGGCAAGAAACTATTATAGTCAGCATTTATTTTTTTAACGTATCTCAAAAATATATTATATTCTGATACATCAGTACTACAAGCATTCTGGATCTCTACATGGGTGTAATATTAACTCTTCCACAAAATTTTCCACGCATGGTTCTCCTTGTCCAAAACCAATCAAAGACGGACGACTAGAAAGAAAAACAAAACGAAAGATCAGTGGACGAAACCATTTGCCATTTGGTACTGTTGCGCATCCACAATAACACTAGTATACTGAGGCTGTACACCCCTGGGTCTGTGGTACATGCGTAGTCGTTCGCGCCGTTGCTGGAAGATATGCAGTAGGATTTGTCCACAAAGTTATCGCACTTTGAGAGAGCATACTTGATGCCAGAGTCCAGATGCGATTGCTGCTGTTGCTGCTGCCTTGCCACTTCAAAATATCACGAGTCGTTGTATGAATTGTCCGAAGGCGAGCAGCTGGCGTAGGTTCGTTGCTGAAACTGCTGCTGTTTCGTCAGTCTGGAGTTGATGAAGTCCGCCGGCCTTTGTAGATTTGTGGCCGTGATGACGGACTTGTAGTGATTGTTGCCGCTGCTGTTGCTGTTGCCGCCGCGAAGCACAGGTCCTAAGGCACTTGATGACGGTTTGCTGTTGCTATGTTGGTGATGGAGAGGTGAAGAAGTGGACGAAGTGGATCTCGGCGAGTCTGTCCTTCCGTTTTGGAAACTGTCGAGATCCGACTCAGAGAGCATGGAATCCGATGGACTACTGAAGGGACCTCCGTTCACTGTGGGTGCACTGTATAGTATGTGATGGTTAACACTCATTTCGTGAGTTTGGGGTGCATTGGGCGGAACGTATCCGATGGCCGCTGAACATAGTTCTTGTTGAGGGGGCATGACGCAAGTCATCGGTTGCATCGGGTCTGTCTCAACGTCCGGTGACGAAGACATAACTGAGGCTTCGCAGGGAGGAAATGAGGCGTAACTTTGCACGGAATATCTGTGGAAGATAATAATGATTAACGAAATGTAATAAAAATCGCAATCAAAATATTTTTCACAAATTTAGTTTTATACAGAAAGGATAATGCGTCCAAGTTAGAATATAGAAAGTTATTTGTAAGTCCTTACTATTTTTAGAAAGCTTGATTTAAAATATTCAATAATAATACTTTAGAATAAATTGAATGCAAAGCTCAAACCTTATACTACGAACCATAATAAATTACCTTACAATTTTTAAATAAAATAACTGTAAGAAAGGAAATTTTGGAATGTTGGTAGTATTACTTTAATTTAATAATTAAAAAAAGTAGAAAGAGCCAAGTTAAGCAAATTGTTATCATACTTTGTAAATTAGAATAAAGAGAAAAAAAGAGATTATGGATATTTTGTTGTTCTGAGTTGCTTATTATTACACAGGAGTAATAAAAAAAAGGAAAACACTCGCGTTGAGAGAGGAGAGAAGAAAAAAGAAATGAAAGAGAGACAGATGAGTGAAAGAAAGAAAAATGAGAGTGGTAAGAGAGAGGAAAGTGACAAGAGAGATATGAAAGTGATAAGAGAGTGATGCACAGAGAGTGACGAGAGTGATAAGGGAGTGATGCGCAGAGAGTGACGAGAGTGATAAGGGAGTAATGAACGGAGAGTGACGAGAATGATAAGGGAGTGATGAACAGAGAGTGACGAGAGTGATAAGGGAGTGATGAACAGAGAGTGACGAGATAAAGATGAGAACGATAAGAGATAGATTAGAAAGTGATAAGAGAGATGAGAGTGAGATAAGAGTGAGATAAGAGTGAGATAAGAGAGAGATAAGAGTGAGATAAGAGAGAGATAAGAGTGAGATAAGAGAGAGATAAGAGTGAGATAAGAGAGAGATAAGAGTGAGATAAGAGAGAGATAAGAGAGAGAGAGACGAGAGTGAGATAAGAGAGGGAGATGAGACACAGAGTGATGAGAGAAATATGAGAGAGTGATAAGAGAGAGATGAGACAGTGTCATAAGAGATAGGTGTGAGAAAAAGAAAGCGATTAGAGTGATAAAAGAAAGAATGAGCAATTTTTGAAAATTGAATCTTTTTTTCTCTGCCTAAATATTTAAAACTCCCTTAGTTTTTCAATGTATTTCTTAGTATTCCTGAAAAAGCTGAACTTCTTATGCGAATGTTTTAAGTCTACTGCGAATGTTTTAAGTACTAATCTAGACATCTAACATCATCATAAGACATTTATTACTCAAGAATGTAGTTTAACATTAAATAGAAACACACAGAATACTACGCATTATATATTCTAATGTGAAATATAATGTTGATGAGAGTTGCTATATTTTCTCACTTGCTTTAAAAAAAGGGGGTTTTTTTTCACTTATAATTCAGTTTAATAATTCAAAAAAATTTGAAGCTCACCTTTCTTCCCTGTCGTATGCCGTTTCCACATGAGGCAAAGGAGATAACCTTTGGTGAGGATAATGAGGCAAAAAATTTCCTCCTGCTGGATCAAGTAAGCCCATAGCTACGTGGGGTGAGTGAGGATATTGAGGAGGAGGAGGAGGATTCGGACCTCCGATTTCGGAGTAGGGAGAGTGGGTAACGGATGAGAAAGCGGCGTGGTGCAGAGGGAAGGAATTCATTTCAAACAGACAAGGATCCACAGCGTCACCTGAGAAAACGAAAGAAAATTATATACTTATTCACTATAGAAGTATTACATGAAGATGCAAATATATGAAATAGTTTATTGCTCTAGAAATTAAAATCTGAATTTCGACAAGTTGGGAGCTTTAGAGTCGGAGAAGCAAGCAAGACCTTTCTGTGAAAAAGGCCTCTTTTTCGTGTGGATTTTTTTAGTTGCATTAAAAATTTCGAGAGACACAATAATATTTCACTGATAAACACGTTGAAATTTAATAGCATTGCCCATATTGTGTGGTATCTGATGATAAATTATAAATAATTCTTATTTACACTTTACGAATAATGAGATCAGCCAAACAGATTATTTAATAAAAAAAAGTGTTGCCTTGTAAGTTTTATAAACTACTAACAGTAACTAAATTTATTACTATTTGAGAATAACTTGCGTGATGAAATTTTGATAAGAAAATTATGAAACATCTTTAAATTAAAAAATAAATAAATAACCTATTAGTAGATTTTGCAACAATAATATTGAATTAGGTTAGCCTTGGAAACAAAGTTTTGAAGGTCTCGAATTATCTCCTAGGCTATACGAACAAATAAAATTTCAATCTAATATAGTTTCCTTGTTTTTCTCTTATCAATGATTTTGTATTCCTTTTATTACTTAGATTTCAGTCTTGAAATGAAATATTTAAAATTCTAGAGAAACTAAAAAAAAAAAAAAAAACTGCACGAGAGAGAAATAATGTCCTATATTTGTATATACCGTAACTCTTACTCTACTAATTATAAAAACTTCTTTTATGGGGTCTCAGGGGTGTTAAAAATGTTTCGAGAGCACAAAATATGAACAGTTTTCGACTAGAAATAATTCTTTGAGGTTAAAATGAAATAATTTGATTCTTTTACACATTTTTTATAAAGGAATAAAGTTTCAAAAAAGTATAAAATGTCTAAAATATAATCATAATTTTAAAATAATAAGCACATAAATATAAGAAAAATTTTTGTAAGAACAAATAGTAAGTTTTACGACGCGCATGATATTTTTCTGAAATAATAATTCTAATTACTAGCAATAAGTTGATTTATAAAGTCAAATATATCTTATTAGATGGTAGCGATTAGATATAAAAGAATAAAAAATAATATTTTTTAAAATAAAAAAAGTAATTTTTAAAATTTTTTTCAAAAAAATTAATTTTTTTGAAATTTTTCAAAAAATTACAAATATGTAATACTATAAATAGCTAGGATTTAAAGATTATGATAGAGTTTATATTCTGTAAAGTTTTATGCATCAAAGTATGATAGTTTTTGAAACGCAATGCGCGTAAGTGAAAAAAACACAAACTGAGAAAAAAGGCTTTAAAGTTTTAAATTGAATTTGAGAAAATAAATTTTAAAACTTACATGCTAAAATGCTCCAGGATCATAGGATATGCTTCCTGTTGCTCAAACAGCTCAATTTCTGTACTCTTTTTAATTTTTTTATCTCTCAAGCTTCAAACGATGAGTTGAGCTCCTCTTTCTTGACGTAAAGATTCGACGATTGTCACGTTCAGCAGGGACACAAAATTTTTGTTAATTTTTAAGCCAAATTTCTCTAAAATAGTAATAAGTATTTGATTTCCATCATTAAAAATGCTGGTTGCTAGATTTGCAGCAATCTCTGCAATCTGAAGGCTAGAATCAATCGTCTTCGAACAAAACTTCCAGATTAATGAATTTAAACTTTCATTAGGATTCTGTGTCTTACCTCCTAAGCATTTCTTCAGGAGTGCCAGATGAGATAAGTCTGCAAATACAGGCTTAATTACATCTCGAACAGCTTTCGCAACTGAGGGTTTGTGTTTATAATTTTGTAAATTATTATTAATTGCGGCATTATACTTACACTATGTATTTGGATTTGTAGACAAATCAGTGCATCGGTTCATATCGTGCTGCAAGAATGACCCAAACAGCCAAATGGCTTTCCGCATTTCTTTACACTAGTGAATTGCATCGAATAGCATTACCATAGTAATGCGCAAGCTTATCAATTAAACTATCAGTTAACCTACCTTTACGCCTATAGTTTTACCATCAGATAATTTCTTCTTACCATATAATAATTTAAGCTTCCTAAGCCTTGTACCATTCTCTTTGCACATGGCCTACACATTCTATTTTCTGAATAAGATGGCATCGCCGTATGGATTGTTTTCAGAAGGGCATTGAATGTTTTTGTGTCGCCATCTCCTATGTAGTTCGAATATTTCAGGTTGTGAAGCTTTCTGATCGATTAAAAATCCTCAACATCCCGTCAACCTCCATCTTACCAGCAGAGCCAGAATATTTTTTCTACGTGAATCTTATGCGCTCTTTTCCATTTATTGTACTTGATACAACTTTACCCTTTATAACTGTCGCTTCATTTGCAAATGAGGACACATTCCTATCCAAACCTTACTGTTTCGGCCCATTAGAGTACTACTCCATCAACGATGAATGTCCTCTCGTCTTCCAGGTCCCATCACCATTACGTTAAATGTTATCAGGTAACGAGAATTTTCTTCGACAGCTGCCTGTTCATGCTTTCTTCGGCGACTTCCTTCATAAAAGTGAAGTTTTTATTAATACATCATATGATTTTTGTTCAACAGGATTAGGAAGACTCATTACAGAACAAAAGGTTTTTTAATGACTCTAACCTTGACCTATGCATCTCATTGCTAATAGATCTTCTGTTAATTTTGGAGCTTATTTTTATTCCAATGTTTCACAGCTTGAAAAGTACAAATACTCCCACGTTTTTACAATGTATTTCAAAATTCGAACATAAACCCAAGTGGATTTTTCATTATTGTTAATGGTTTATGGCATTTTAAACAGCATGATAGTGCAAAATAGAGCTAAGGTTGAAATAAATCAAAATACGATATTCTTTGAGTTTTCACTTACTTAACAAGATTTGACTTTAATGAAGTCTGATTCTGAAAGTTTTTTCTAGACGCATTTTTCATTTCGGCCACTTACTTGTACTTTTCAATTCTGCACACTTCCTCGTATCTTTCATATCTGTAACATGTGAGTCACTTACCTTTAAATATTTATTTCGTGGGCGATTGCCCAACGATTTTTTCAGAATAAACAACCTATCTTCGATTTGATAAGCGTTTTAAAAAAACGTGTACTAAAGTAAACACAACAGAATCAAAACACGGCAGAATGAATGTGTTGAGTTGCAGGCTTCCTTCTGATCAACTCAAGCGCTTAAAATATTTCATGAGGCTTATTAAAAACAGAAAAATGAAAGGTATGCATAAATTTAAAAATAAATGGGCGTGGCATGTCCATTTAAAAGTTGTTATGACTAAATTGCTGTTTGCAATTTTTTGAATAACTTTCGAAGTTTTTAGAGTATTGTCACGTGGTTAGTATCAAAATGTTCAGAAAAAAATGAAGAACAAGATATTTTTTTCGAAATTCGAAAAAAAA